>OZ024766.1:21661136-21663636 GCA_964016885.1 Eledone cirrhosa | reverse complement strand
CAGTGTGGACTGGGTGGTGTTTGTTGTGACACCTACATGACCACTTTACAGTGTGGACTGGGTACTTTTTGTTGTGACACCTACATGACCACTTTACAGTGTGGACTGGGTGCTTTTTGTTGTGACACCTACATGACCACTTTACAGTGTGGCCTGGGTGCTTTTTGTTGTGACACCTACATGACCACTTTACAGTGTGGACTGGGTGCTTTTTGTCGTGACACCTACATGACCACTTTACAGTGTGGACTGGGTGCTTTTTGTCGTGACACCTACATGACCACTTTACAGTGTGGACTGGGTGCTGTTTGTTGTGACACCTACATGACCACTTTACAGAGTGGACCTGGTGCTATTTGTTGTGACACCTACATGACCACTTTACAGTGTGGACTGGGTACTTTTTGTTGTGACACCTACATGACCACTTTACAGTGTGGACTGGGTGCT
Source organism: Eledone cirrhosa (assembly GCA_964016885.1). Taxonomy (NCBI): domain Eukaryota; kingdom Metazoa; phylum Mollusca; class Cephalopoda; order Octopoda; family Eledonidae; genus Eledone; species Eledone cirrhosa. Next base: position 21,663,186 of record OZ024766.1, on the reverse strand, counting down.
TTGTTGTGACACCAACATGACCACTTTACAGTGTGGACTGGGTGCTTTTTGTTGTGACACCTACATGACCACTTTACAGTGTGGACTGGGTGCTTTTTGTTGTGACACCTACATGACCACCTTACAGTGTGGACTGGGTGCTTTTTGTTGTGACACCTGCATAACCACTTTACAGTGTGGACTGGGTACCTTTTGTTGTGATATCTACATGACCACTCTACAGTGGTCTGGGTGCTTTGTCGTGACAGCTACATGAACACTTTACAGTCTGGACTGAGCACTTATTGTGTATATATATATATATATATATATATATATGTGTGTTTGTGTCACAAGGAAGGTCTGTAAAATTCATAGGCTGACTATGAAGGAGTGATGCTATGGCTGTGAAATCTTTCATGCATTAATTTCAACACTTCTTATTAATAACTGCATTGTTTCTTTCCTGAGACTATCATTTTCATCATTTCATTTTACGTCCGCTTTTCCCTGCTTGCAAGGGTGGGACGGGAACTGATTCTGGCTTGATTTCTACAGCTGGATGCCCTTCCTAACACCAACCTCATTTACAGTGAGTGCTGGGTGCTTTTTTGCCGTGGCACCTCGACGACCACTTTGCAGTGGAATGATAGGGACCCCAGTCCCTATCATCTCATTTCTACAGCTGAGTAAACTGGAGCAATGTGAAATAAAGTGTCTTGCTCAAAGAAACAACACATCACCCGGTCTGAGAATTGAACTCACAACCTTTCGATTGCAAGGCCAATGCTCTAACCACTAAGCCATGTGCCTCCACTATGTTGAAAAAAATAAACCTCATTTGGTCATTCCATGACAGTACCTTGGTCTACTTTTGAAGCGAAATCTTTGCCTATGAATAATCTAGTTTCTCTATAAACCATTCCACACCATTCCATACCATTCCATACCATTTCAGACTCTGGAGACGTGTGTTAAGAACTGTGGCTGTCGGTTCCAGTCAGAAATTGGAAAATTTAGGTTTTTAAATGAAATAATCAAAGTTGTGTCGCCAAAGGTATGTTGTTGTTGGTGTTGTTGTTGTTGTTGTGGTGGTGGTGGTGTTGTGGTGGTGGTGGTGGTGGTGGTGGTGTTGTGGTGTTGTGGTGTTGGTGGTGGGGTGGTGATGTTGGTGTTGTAGTGGTGGAGTTGGTGTTGTTGTGGTGTTGGTGGTGTTGTAGTGTTGGTGGTGTTGTTGTTGGTGTAGTGGTGTTGGTGGTGTAGTGATGGTGGTAGTGTTGGTGGTGTAACTGCTGTTGTTGTTCTTGTGGTGGTAGTGTTGTGCTGGTGGTGTTGATGTTATTGTAGAGGTGGTGGTGTTGTGGTGTTGGTGGTGTAGTGGTGGTGGTTTAACTGGTGTTGTTGTTGTTCTTATGGTGGTAGTGTTGTGGTGTTGATGTTATTGTAGAAGTGGTGGTGTTGTGGTGTTGGTAGTGATAGTGTTGTGCTGGTGGTGTTGATGTTATTGCAGAGGTGGTGGTGTTGTGGTGTTGGTAGTGATAGTGTTGTGGTGTTGATGTTATTGTAGAGGTGGTGGTGTTGTGGTAGAGGTGGTGTTGTTGTGGTGTTGGTAGTGTTGTGCTGGTGGTTTTGATGTTATTGTAGAGGTGGTGGTGTTGTGGTAGAGGTGGTGGTGTTGTGGTGTTGGTAGTGTTGTGCTGGTGGTTTTGATGTTATTGTAGAGGTGGTGGTGTTGTGGTAGAGGTGGTGGTGCTGTGGTGTTGTTGTGGTGGTAGTGTTGTGCTGGTGGTGTTGATGTTATTGCAGTAGAGGTGGTGGTGTTGTGGTGCTGGTGGTGGTGATGTTGACTATGAACCTTTCCAGCCCTTTCCAGTGACGCGAGGGCCCTTAACCTGGTTTATAATCATTTCTGGTTTCAGTACCTGGGTACGAGGACTTCGGACAACGTGAAGAAGAGGTGTATTGAACTGATGTACAGCTGGACACGGGAGTTGACCCACGAACCGAAGATAGGGGAGGCCTACGCCATGTTGAAGACACAGGGCATAGTGAAGGAAGACCCCCCGTATAT
>OZ024766.1:21653636-21656136 GCA_964016885.1 Eledone cirrhosa | reverse complement strand
TTTTCAGCTGACATCCTGAAAGCCAACGATGAGGTAATGAAAGTGATGAACCAGTACAAGATGAAGGTGGACGGCTCCAGTGGTGAGTGGTGGGCATGGCTGCTGTGTCTTTACAGAGTGTACTGGGTGTATCAGTTGAAGAGGTGGTGATGGGTGGTGGCTGGAGTGTCTTTACAGAGTGTACTGGGTGTGTGGTGGTGAGTGGAGATGGCTGGAGAGTCTTTACAGAGTGTACTGGGTGTGTGGTGGTGAGTGGAGATGCCTGGAGAGTCTTTACAGAGTGTACTGGGTGTGTGGTGGTGAGTGGAGATGGCTGGAGAGTCTTTACAGAGTGTACTGGGTGTATCAGTTGAAGAGGTGGTGGTGGTAGTATTAGTAGTGGTGGTGGTGGTGAGTGGAGGGGCTTTACACAGTGTACTGGGTGTATTTTATATCTGATGATGATGGTGGTGGTGATGATGATAGTGATGGTGGTGGTGGTAGTGATAGTGGTGGTGGTGGTGGAGGTGGTGGTGGTGGTAGTGATGGTGGTGGTGGTGGTGGTGTTGGTAGTGATGATAGTGGTGGTGGTGATGGTGGTGATGATGAAAATCAAGATGATAGTGATGGCCTCAGTGTTATCGACGATGATGATGATGATATAATTTGATAGTAACCATTGTTTTCTTGTGTTTTTTTTTTAAATTTGTGCAGATTTCGGTACAAACCACACCCTACTAGATCTGGGCTTCGACCAGACCTGTGAGTCCCCTAGTAAGACGAAAGACAGTTTGACATCAAACACCACCACGATGGGAGCTTCAATCCTCGACGAACAGCTTCTGGCCCTTGGTAAGTACTAGCAATTTCACCGATTTCATACAAACCCCGGCCAAAACCAGCTCGGGTTCTCGGAAAACCAGAACCCCCCGATTTTAACCTGCTGACTGATGTGTAAATTTTACACAGCTACAGTTGCTGTGTAAATTTTACACGTCTACAGTTGCTGTGCTGGGTTTTTTTTACATAATACCTCACATAACATTTACATTACTCTATATATACTATTGTATTGTCACAGTAAAGGCTTTACCTCACATAATATCTCACATAACATCTACATTACTCTATATATACTATTGTATTGTCACAGTAAAGGCTTTACCTCACATAATATCTCACATAACATTTACATTACTCTATATATACTATTGTATTGTCACAGTAAAGGCTTTACCTTACATAATACCTCACATAACATTTACATTACTCTATATATACTATTGTATTGTCACAGTAAAGGCTTTACCTCACATAATACCTCACATAACATTTACATTACTCTATATATACTATTGTATTGTCACAGTAAAGGCTTTACCTCACATAATATCTCACATAACATCTACATTACTCTATATATACTATTGTATTGTCACAGTAAAGGCTTTACCTCACATAATATCTCACATAACATTTACATTACTCTATATATACTATTGTATTGTCACAGTAAAGGCTTTACCTCACATAATATCTCACATAACATTTACATTACTCTATATATACTATTGTATTGTCACAGTAAAGGCTTTACCTCACATAATATCTCACATAACATTTACATTACTCTATATATACTATTGTATTGTCACAGTAAAGGCTTTACCTCACATAATATCTCACATAACATTTACATTACTCTATATATACTATTGTATTGTCACAGTAAAGGCTTTACCTCACATAATATCTCACATAACATTTACATTACTCTATATATACTATTGTATTGTCACAGTAAAGGCTTTACCTCACATAATATCTCACATAACATTTACATTACTCTATATATACTATTGTATTGTCACAGTAAAGGCTTTACCCCACATAATACCTCACATAACATCTACATTACTCTATATATACTATTGTATTGTCACAGTAAAGGCTTTACCTCACATAATATCTCACATAACATTTACATTACTCTATATATACTATTGTATTGTCACAGTAAAGGCTTTACCTCACATAATATCTCACATAACATTTACATTACTCTATATATACTATTGTATTGTCACAGTAAAGGCTTTACCTCACATAATACCTCACATAACATTTACATTACTCTATATATACTATTGTATTGTCACAGTAAAGGCTTTACCTCACATAATACCTCACATAACATTTACATTACTCTATATATACTATTGTATTGTCACAGTAAAGGCTTTACCTCACATAATACCTCACATAACATTTACATTACTCTATATATACTATTGTATTGTCACAGTAAAGGCTTTACCTCACATAATATCTCACATAACATTTACATTACTCTATATATACTATTGTATTGTCACAGTAAAGGCTTTACCTCACATAATACCTCACATAACATTTACATTACTCTATATATACTATTGTATTGTCACAGTAAAGGCTTTACCTCACATAATACCTCACATAACATTTACATTACTCTATATATACTATTGTATTGTCACAG
>OZ024766.1:21646136-21648636 GCA_964016885.1 Eledone cirrhosa | reverse complement strand
TAGTATAGTGTGGTGTGGTGTAGTGTAGTATAACCCAGTGTGGTGTCCCAGCCCAAATCTTTCTCCTCTCAACCCTCCCTCACGAAGTCACCCCTCCGCCACGTTTCTCTCTTCTCGTTCCAGTTCACTAACGAACCCCTCGTTACCAACAAACATCAACAACACCACCACAGCAGCAACAACAACAACAACAGCAGCAACAACAACTACAACAGCAACAGCAGCAGCAACAACAACAACAGCAGCTGCTGCACATTCCACCAGCAATGCGCTGGGGCCGTTCATCGCAGCGACCACGACCAACAGCACGCACGACGCGATCGGGGACCTCTTCGACTTCAACACCAGCCTGACCCTGTCGCCGGCGACGACGACGACGGGCGGCGCCGTGGCAACGCGGGACCTCGTTGCCGGCGGCGACAGTATATTCGCGACGGCAGCATCTACGGCAACAACAACAGCAACAGCAGCAGCTGCTGCTACTGCTACTGCAGCGAATGGTAGTGGTGGTGGTGTGGACGAGGTGTTGGTAGGGTTTGCCTCAACGAAAGCTCCCCTGCAGCCCTCTGTTGTACAGGAGTCGGGGTACTCGACGGGTGCTGCTACGAGTTCCCCAGCTCATCTCTCCAAGGAGCCACTCTCCCTCTCCGATGTCTTTGTTCCACTCGAGTCTGTGGAACCAGGTATGTTGTTTATATATATATAGGTGTGTGTGTGTTTGTGTGTGTGTGTGTATGTGTTTGTGTGTGTTTGTGTGTGTATGTATGCATGTGTGTGTCTGTGTGTATATATATGTGTGTGTGTGTGTGTGTATGTATATGTGTGTGTGTATGTGTGTATGTATATGTGTGTGTGTATGTATATGTGTGTATATATGTATGTGTGTGTGTATATGTGTGTGTGTGTATGTATATATGTGTGTGTGTGTGTGTATATATGTGTGTGTGTATGTATATGTGTGTATGTATGTGTGTGTATGTATGTGTGTGTGTGTTTGTATATATGTGTATACCAACATCACCCAACCACCACTGCCACTACATACACTACCACGACTACACCGCTACCACTACACCACCACCACCACCACCACTACACTACCACCACTACACCACACCACCACCATCACTACACTACACTACACCACTACACAACTACACAGCACTACACAACTACACCACCACCACTACACCACCACACCACACCACTACACTACCACTACACCACCCTGTCATGGCCCCTTCTCTCCATTGCAGGCAGCACCTCCTCCATTGAGGCCTACGACAAGGCCAGACTCTACACCACACCACCACAGCACACCACCACACCACCACCACACCACCACTACACCACCACACCACCACCACTACACACCACCTCCTCCATTGAGGCCTACAAGGCTGGACTCTACACTACACTACACCACTACACACCACCACACCACCACTACACCACACCACACCACTACACACTACCACCACACCACTACACCACCACACCACTACACACCTCCTCTCTCCATTGCAGGCAGCACCTCCTCCATTGAGGCCTACGACAAGGCCAGACTCTACACCACACACCACCACACCACCACACCACCACCACACCACCACTACACACCACCACACCACCACTACACCACCACACCACCACTACACCACACCACTACACACCTCCTCTCTCCATTGCAGGCAGCACCTCCTCCATTGAGGCCTACGACAAGGCCAGACTCTACACCACACTACACACCACCACTACCACTACACCACCACTACACCACACCACACCACCACTACACCACCACACCACCACTACACCACACCACTACACACCACCACTACACACCACACCACCACTACACCACTACCACCACACCACTACACCACACCACTACACACCTCCTCTCTCCATTGCAGGCAGCACCTCCTCCATTGAGGCCTACGACAAGGCCGGACTCAAGATTGTGATACATTTTGCGAAGAACAAACCCCGACAGGACGTGTTGGTGATGGTGGTGTCGGTGACGAACAATGGCAGCCTCCCTGTCCGGAATCTACTGTTTCAGGCTGCTGTCCCCAAGGTACGTGGTAATACTGCTGGTGGTGGGGTTGGTGGTGTGGTTGAAGTAGTGTTGATGGTGTAGTGGTGGTGATGGTGTAGTGTGGTTGAAGTAGTGTTGGTGGTGGTGTAGTGGTGGTGATGGTGGTGGGGTTGGTGGTGGTGGTTGTGGGGTTGGTGTAGTGTTGGTGGTGGTGTAGTGGGGTTGAAGTAGTGTTGATGGTGTAGTGGTGGTGATGGTGGTGGGGTTGGTGTAGTGTTGGTGGTGGTGTAGTGGGGTTGAAGTAGTGTTGATGGTGTGATGGTGGTGGGGTTGGTGGTGGTGTAGTGGTGGTGATGGTGGTGGTGGTGTAGTGGTGATGGTGGTTGTGGGGTGGTGGGGTTGGTGTAGTGTTGGTGGTGGTTGTGGGGTTGGTGTGGTGATGGCGGTGGTGGTGGTCGT
>OZ024766.1:21623636-21626136 GCA_964016885.1 Eledone cirrhosa | reverse complement strand
TTCCTTACTGATACTAACTCACAGCAAAAGAAAGGGGCTGATTATCAGATGAGACCAAGGAAACAATGTTTCTATTGGTCTTTCCTTACTGATACTAACTCACAGTAAAGGAAAGGGGCTGATTATCAGATGAGACCAAGGAAACAATGTATCTATTGGACCACACTATGTCAATATGCAGCCCCTACGATGATCATATATATATATATATATATATATATAAACGTGGTTGGTGTTAGGAAGGGCATCCAGCCGTAGAAAACCCGCCAGATAGTCCTACACGAGCAGGACAACCAATCTTGCCTCAAGTGGGAAAACTCCTGTCCAAACCCTTGCAAGCGAGGAAGATGGACGTTAAACGATGATGATGATGATAACGAAGTAAGTGTGGTAAGGAACCAGGTGGACCATAACCCACCAAAGTACTCAATACTTAGAGTAGTAGAGTGGGTAATAGGAAAAGAGTCGGCACCCCGACGGCTGAGCTCCGACCGTTTCGACAACTAGATATTCAGATCTAGCTATCGAAGCGGCCAGAGTTCAGCCGTCGGGGTCCTGACTCTTTTCCTATTATATATATAGTTATATAGTTATTAAGCTCTGTAACATACATAGAGCACTCTTTTTTCCTGGACCTTTCCGACGGAATTACTTCATTTTTATATAAATATATATATATATATATATATATATATATATATATATATTCATTTCATCATTCATTTCATTTTACGTCCGCTTTTCCCTGCTTGCAAGGGTGGGACGGGAGCTGATTCTGGCTTGATTTCTATAGCTGGATGCCCTTCCTAACACCAACCTCATTTACAGTGAGTGCTGGGTGCTTTTTTGCCGTGGCACCTCCACGACCACTTTGCAGTGGAATAATAGGGAACCCAGTCCCTATCATCTCATTTCTACAGCTGAGTAAACTGGAGCAATGTGAAATAAAGTGTCTTGCTCAAGGAAACAACACATCACCCGGTCTGAGAATTGAACTCACAACCTTTCGATTGCAAGGCCAATGCTCTAACCACTAAGCCATGTGCCTCCATATATATATATATATATATATATATATATCACCACTTTACGTCCGCTTTTCCCTGCTTGCAAGGGTGGGACGGGAACTGATTCTGGCCTCATTTCTACAGCTGGATGCCCTTCCTAACACCAACCTCTTCTACAGTGAGGGCTGGGTGCTTTTTTGCCGTGGCACCTCCACGACCACTTTACAGTGAGTGCTGGGTGCTTTTTTGCCATGGCACCTCCACGACCACTTTACAGTGAGTGCTGGGTGCTTTTTTGTCGTGGCACCTCCACGACCACTTTACAGTGAGTGCTGGGTGCTTTTTTGTCGTGGCACCTCCACGACCACTTTACAGTGAGTGCTGGGTGCTTTTTTTGCCGTGGCACCTCCACGACCACTTTACAGTGGAATGATAGGGGACCCCAGTCCCTATCATCTCATTTCTACAGCTGAGTAAACTGGAGCAACGTGAAGTAAAGTGTCTTGCTCAAGGAAACAACACATCACCCGGTCTGAGAATTGAACTCACAACCTTTCGATGGCAAGGCCAGTGCTCTAACCACTAAGCCATGTATATATATATTATATATAGTGAAAGAGTGAAAAATGACATGGTCAACTGTACAAAAAGGGTTTCATTTACAGCATTATCAATTGTTTCATTGATCAGGTGAGTCTAAAGGCCCCTGATTAGTCGAAGTTGTGTCACTCAACCTTAAATACAGTGTCTCTGATTAAATCATTGGAATACTCAATTGTTAGTACTGAAAATAAAACCCTTTTTGTACAACCGACCATGTTAGACTTCACTCTTTCCCTGCTATTACTCCAAGAGTGACCTGCACGGGAATTCTCGCCATCTTGCCACCTAAGGAAACCTCTTGTTGATTCAAGCAATGCCGTACGTTTAAACTATCCACAATACAGAGTACCCACAACCCCTAATTGGATTACCTTCAACGATAACTTGTTACTCCATATATATATATATATATATAAATGTAAGGATTATAAAGGAGAATATATACTGTCAGAAACATGTTTATATAAAAGCACCTACGAACATTTCACTCGAAAAGGGCTTCTCGAGGGCATAGAAAACTACAGAGTGTTCAGTACAGGACCCAGAAGGGGTTTTAAAGTGATACAATATTTAACCCTGTAGGCACAAGTGTTGAGCACAAATGCACAACCTTTTGGCAACTAACTATATGTATCGCTAATCCCTTTAAACCTCTTCTTCTCTCTCACGATACTTAAATATTCTATATATATCATCATCATCATTTTACGTCCACTTTTCCCTGCTTGCAAGGGTGGGAAGGGAACTGATGCTGGCTTGATTTCTACAGCTGGATGCCCTTCCTAACACCAACCTCATTTACAGTGAGTGCTGGGTGCTTTTTTGCCGTGGCACCTCCACGACCACTTTACAGTGAGTGCTGGGTGCTTTTTTGCCGTGGCACCTCCACG
>OZ024766.1:21616136-21618636 GCA_964016885.1 Eledone cirrhosa | reverse complement strand
ATGTATACATTATATATATATATTTATATATGTATGTATGTGTGTATATATGTATATTACATAACTAAATAAATATATATATACATATATATATATATATACACACACACATCACATTTTAATGAAAACAAGAATTGAAAACAAAAACTTAAAAGATTACATAATGCAAACTTAAAAATATATATATATATATATACATACATATACAGACATATATACACATGTATGTATACAAGAGTGGGCACAAATGGTTTGATATATAGAAATTTAACAATCTTATTCATAAACAAAACCAAATTTTAGGGACCAGTAAATCCCTCAAAATTCTTCATTAGTTAATTAAAATACAGGGTTCCTATTTAAATTAAAATCTTCCAACATAATTTTATATAAAAACCTACTTTAAGTTACTATCTAAACTATTATAGAGTAAGGAGTGCGGAAATGTCCCGAACATATTTTTTTACCCCATTAGTAAAATAATTTGGATTACTTTGAATAAATAATTAATGAATATTACATAATTTATCCACTAAATTTCGTTATTCTTGATTAAATGTAAATAATTTTGTTGCTTATTTAAAGATTCACTCCTTTAAAATGTCAACACTTCCGGTTAGCGATCGCTTAAATAAATATTCATATATTCCCGTCACTAATTTTCTCCTAATGCAGTTTATATATAATATCGTCTTATTTTAATGTATCATGGATTACTTTACTGATTACGTAAGACAGTGTAACGCAGACTTCGTTAAATTTCTGTGTATATAAAGTCAATTACGATTTTATTTGATGTATATATACCTGCGTATAATATCAATATACACACTACACATGCTAGCAGTTTATATATAATATCAATATACACACTACACATGCTAGCAGTTTATATATAATATCAATATACACACTACACATGCTAGCAGTTTATATATAATATCGTCTTATTTTAATGTATCATGGATTACTTTACTGATTACAGAAGACAGTGTAACGCAGTCTTCGTTAAATTTCTGTGTATATAAAGTCAATTAAAATTTTATTTGATATATTATAGCTATATATATATATATACCTGCGTATAATATCAATATACACACTACCCATGCTAGCAGTTTATATATATCGTCTTATTTTAATGTATCATGGATTACTTTACTGATTACAGAAGACAGTGTAACGCAGTCTTCGTTAAATTTCTGTGTATATAAAGTCAATTAAAATTTTATTTGATATATTATAGCTATATATATATATATACCTGCGTATAATATCAATATACACACTACCCATGCTAGCAGTTTATATATATCGTCTTATTTTAATGTATCATGGATTACTTTACTGATTACAGAAGACAGTGTAACGCAGTCTTCGTTAAATTTCTGTGTATATAAAGTCAATTAAAATTTTATTTGATATATTATAGCTATATATATATATATACCTGCGTATAATATCAATATACACACTACCCATGCTAGCAGTTTATATATATCGTCTTATTTTAATGTATCATGGATTACTTTACTGATTACATAAGACAGTGTAACGCAGTCTTCGTTCAATTTCTGTGTATATAAAGTCAATTAAGATTTTATTTGATATTTTATTTGATTAAATGTAAATAATTTTGTTGCTTATTTAAAGATTCACTCCTTTAAAATGTCAACACTTCCGGTTAGCGATCGCTTAAATAAATATTCATATATTCCCTATATATATATGTGTATATATATGTGTATATATGTGTATATATATATATATACCTGCGTATAATAACAATATACACACTACACATGCTAGCAGAAAATCACCTGAACGTTGGTTTTTCTGCTAGTATAGATAAGAACCCTACATAATGAAATAATTAATAATTTTAGTAAATCCCCTAAATTCTTCATTAATTAATTAAAATACAGGGTCCCTATTTAAATTAAAATCTTCCAACATAATTTTATACAAGAACCTAATTAAGTTCATATCTTAGTAATGAAATAATTAATTATAGTAAATCTTTCAAAATTCTTCATTAATTAATTAAAATACAGGGTCCCTATTTAAATTAAAATCTTCCAACATAATTTTATAGAAGAACCTAATTAAGTTAATATCTTAGTAATGAAATAATTAATAATTATAGTAAATCTTTCAAAATTCTTCATTAATTAATTGACACAGGGTTCCTGTTTAAATTAAAATCCCATCATTGATTTTACGGCTGCTTTCCCAAGCTAGCATGGGTTAGGCAGGTCCTTTAGTCATTTCTCCACATGGTGCTGTGCTGAGAAGGACCTGTCCAACCCATGCTAGCATTTATCCCAGTAACAGAGCAATAGACTTAAGATGTTAAATTTGTATATATGAAAACTATTCCTGGGTCACTATATACGCACATACATATATGTATGCATATATATATATATGCATATATGTATGTATGCATACATATATATATATAAATATACGTATGCATACACACACACATATATATATA
>OZ024766.1:21606136-21611136 GCA_964016885.1 Eledone cirrhosa | reverse complement strand
CTGTAAAGTGGTCATGTAGGAGACACAGTAAAAAGGCTCCCAGTCCACACTGTAAAGTGGTCATGTAGGAGACACAGTAAAAAGGCTCCCAGTCCACACTGTAAAGTGGTCATGTAGGAGACACAGTAAAAAGGCTCCCAGTCCACACTGTAAAGTGGTCATGTAGGAGACACAGTAAAAAGGCTCCCAGTCCACACTGTAAAGTGGTCATGTAGGAGACACAGTAAAAAGGCTCCCAGTCCTCACTGTAAAGTGGTCGTGTAGGAGACACAGTAAAAAGGCTCCCAGTCCACACTGTAAAGTGGTCGTGTAGGAGACACAGTAAAAAGGCTCCCAGACCACACTGTAAAGTGGTCATGTAGGAGACACAGTAATAAGGCTCCCAGTCCACACTGTAAAGTGGTCATGTAGGAGACACAGTAAAAAGGCTCCCAGTCCACACTGTAAAGTAGTCATGTAGGAGACACAGTAAAAAGGCTCCCAGTCCACACTGTAAGGTGGTCATGTAGGAGACACAGTAAAAAGGCTCCCAGTCCACACTGTAAAGTAGTCATGTAGGAGACACAGTAAAAAGGCTCCCAGTCCACACTGTAAAGTGGTCATGTAGGAGACACAGTAAAAAGGCTCCCAGTCCACACTGTAAGGTGGTCATGTAGGAGACACAGTAAAAAGGCTCCCAGTCCACACTGTAAAGTGGTTATCTAGGAGACACAGTAAAAAGGCTCCCAGTCCACACTGTAAGGTGGTTATGTAGGAGACACAGTAAAAAGGCTCCCAGTCCACACTGTAAAGTGGTCGTGTAGGAGACACAGTAAGAAGGCTTCCAGTCCACACTGTAAGGTGGTCATGTAGGAGACACAGTAAAAAGGCTCCCAGTCCACACTGTAAAGTGGTCATGTAGGGGACACAGTAAAAAGGCTCCCAGTCCACACTGTAAAGTGGTTATGTAGGAGACACAGTAAAAAGGCTCCCAGTCCACACTGTAAAGTGGTCGTGTAGGAGACACAGTAAGAAGGCTTCCAGTCCACACTGTAAAGTGGTCATGTAGGAGACACAGTAAAAAGGATCCCAGTACACTCTGTAAAGTGATCATGTAGGAGACACAGTAAAAAGGGTCCCAGTCTACACTGTAAGGTGGTCAGGTAGGAGACACAGTAAAAAGGCTCCCAGTCCACACTGTAAAGTGGTCATGTAGGAGACACAGTAAAAAGGCTCCCAGTCCACACTGTAAAGTGGTCATGTAGGAGACACAGTAAAAAGGCTCCCAGTCCACACTGTAAAGTGGTCGTGTAGGAGACACAGTAAAAAGGCTCCCAGTCCACACTGTAAAGTGGTCGTGTAGGAGACACAGTAAAAAGGCTCCCAGTCCACACTGTAAGGTGGTCATGTAGGAGACACAGTAAAAAGGCTCCCAGTCCACACTGTAAAGTGGTCGTGTAGGAGACACAGTAAAAAGGCTCCCAGTCCACACTGTAAAGTGGTCATGTAGGAGACACAGTAAAAAGGCTCCCAGTCCACACTGTAAAGTGGTCGTGTAGGAGACACAGTAAAAAGGCTCCCAGTCCACACTGTAAAGTGGTCGTGTAGGAGACACAGTAAAAAGGCTCCCAGTCCACACTGTAAGGTGGTCATGTAGGAGACACAGTAAAAAGGCTCCCAGTCCACACTGTAAGGTGGTCATGTAGGAGACACAGTAAAAAGGCTCCCAGTCCACACTGTAAAGTGGTCATGTAGGAGACACAGTAAAAAGGCTCCCAGTCCACACTGTAAAGTGGTCATGTAGGAGACACAGTAAAAAGGCTCCCAGTCCTCACTGTAAAGTGGTCGTGTAGGAGACACAGTAAAAAGGCTCCCAGTCCACACTGTAAAGTGGTCGTGTAGGAGACACAGTAAAAAGGCTCCCAGACCACACTGTAAAGTGGTCATGTAGGAGACACAGTAATAAGGCTCCCAGTCCACACTGTAAAGTGGTCATGTAGGAGACACAGTAAAAAGGCTCCCAGTCCACACTGTAAAGTAGTCATGTAGGAGACACAGTAAAAAGGCTCCCAGTCCACACTGTAAGGTGGTCATGTAGGAGACACAGTAAAAAGGCTCCCAGTCCACACTGTAAAGTAGTCATGTAGGAGACACAGTAAAAAGGCTCCCAGTCCACACTGTAAAGTGGTCGTGTAGGAGACACAGTAAAAAGGCTCCCAGTCCACACTGTAAAGTGGTCATGTAGGAGACACAGTAAAAAGGCTCCCAGTCCACACTGTAAAGTGGTCGTGTAGGAGACACAGTAAAAAGGCTCCCAGTCCACACTGTAAGGTGGTCATGTAGGAGACACAGTAAAAAGGCTCCCAGTCCACACTGTAAAGTAGTCATGTAGGAGACACAGTAAAAAGGCTCCCAGTCCACACTGTAAGGTGGTCATGTAGGAGACACAGTAAAAAGGCTCCCAGTCCACACTGTAAAGTAGTCATGTAGGAGACACAGTAAAAAGGCTCCCAGTCCACACTGTAAGGTGGTCATGTAGGAGACACAGTAAAAAGGCTCCCAGTCCACACTGTAAAGTGGTCGTGTAGGAGACACAGTAAAAAGGCTCCCAGTCCACACTGTAAGGTGGTCATGTAGGAGACACAGTAAAAAGGCTCCCAGTCCACACTGTAAAGTGGTCGTGTAGGAGACACAGTAAAAAGGCTCCCAGTCCACACTGTAAAGTGGTCATGTAGGAGACACAGTAAAAAGGCTCCCAGTCCACACTGTAAAGTGGTCGTGTAGGAGACACAGTAAAAAGGCTCCCAGTCCACACTGTAAGGTGGTCATGTAGGAGACACAGTAAAAAGGCTCCCAGTCCACATTGTAAAGTGGTCATGTAGGAGACACAGTAAAAAGGCTCCCAGTCCGCACTGTAAAGTGGTCATGTAGGAGACACAGTAAAAAGGCTCCCAGTCCACACTGTAAAGTGGTCGTGTAGGAGACACAGTAAAAAGGTTCCTAGTCCACACTGTAAATGTGATTGGTGTTAGGAAGGGCATCCAGCTGTAGAAAACCTGCCAGACAGTCCTATATGAGTGAGACATGGTCACCCAACCAATCTTGCCTTAAGTGGGACAACATCCGTCTAACCCATGCTAGCGTGCAAAGTGGACGAGCGTGCAAAGTGGACGTTAAACAATGATGATGATATATATCATCACCATCATTTAACATCCACTTTTCCCTGCTTGCAAGGGTGGTACGGGAACTGATTCTGGCTTGATTTCTACAGCTGGATGCCCTTCCTAACACCAACCTCATTTACAGTGAGTGCTGGGTGCTTTTTTCCCGTGGCACCTCCACGACCACTTTACAGTGAGTGCTGGGTGCTTTATTTGCTGTGGCACCTCCACGACCACTTTACAGTGAGTGCTGGGTGCTTTATTTGCTGTGGCACCTCCACGACCAATTTGCAGTGAGGGCTGGGTGCTTTATTTGCTGTGGCACCTCCACAACCACTTTACAGTGAGTGCTGGGTGCTTTGTTGCCGTGGCACCTCCACGACCCCTTTACAGTGAGTGCTGGGTGCTTTTTTGCCGTGGCACCTCCACGACCACTTTACAGTGAGTGCTGGGTGCTTTTTTTGCCGTGGCACCTCCACGACCACTTTACAGTGGAATGATAGGGACCCCAGTCCCTATCATCTCATTTCTACAGCTGAGTAAACTGGAGCAATGTGAAATAAAGTGTCTTGCTCAAGGAAACAACACATCACCCGGTCTGAGAATTGAACTCGCAACCTTTCGATGGCAAGCCCAATACTCTAACCTATATATATATATATATATATATATAAAAACAGGATATGGCAGCGATAATGAGGGACAGAGACCGCTGGAGAGAGCTCGTCCATGGATCTCGGGAATTTCACCCGCCTTAGATAGATAGATAGATATATAAAAAGTGGGGTCAGAAAGAAGTCCTTACTTTCCATCCATTTCTTTAATCGCTGCATCAGCATCCTCTCTGTATTTGTAGACTATGAAGGCAAAACAAGGTGGGCTGTTTGCTACCCAGACCTCAAGCAACTTGCCAAACTTCTCAAACACACACTCAAGCTCTCGTTTTGATGGGTCAACACCCAGGTCAGCTACGTGGACCCTGACTCCGTCCTCCGAAGGGCTGCGACTTCGGCTCCTACTGTGGCTATAGCTGTAACTGTAGCGCCGTCGCTCTTGAGATCTGGAGCGAGATCGTCCCATTGTCACTACAAGAAAGAAGAAGGAATTTTTAAATACAACAAAACCAAAATGGAGAAAATATACAGCAGCAGGTGTGTCAAACTTACAGCCCTTCACAAACACACCTGTGGTGAGGCTTTACCTCACATATCTCACATAACATCTACATTACTCTATATATACTATTGTATTGTCACAGTAGAGGCTTTACCTCACATAATATCTCACATAACATTTACATTACTCTATATATACTATTGTATTGTCACAGTAGAGGCTTTACCTCACATAATATCTCACACAACATTTACATTACTCTATATATACTATTGTATTGTCACAGTAAAGGCTTTACCTCACATAATATCTCACATAACATTTACATTACTCTATATATACTATTGTATTGTCACAGTAAAGGCTTTACCTCATATAATACCTCACATAACATTTATATTACTCTATATATACTATTGTATTGTCACAGTAAAGGCTTTACCTCATATAATACCTCACATAACATTTACATTACTCTATATATACTATTGTATTGTCACAGTAAAGGCTTTACCTCACATAATATCTCACATAACATTTACATTACTCTATATATACTATTGTATTGTCACAGTAAAGGCTTTACCTCACATAATACCTCACATAACATTTATATTACTCTATATATACTATTGTATTGTCACAGTAAAGGCTTTACCTCACATAATATCTTACATAACATTTACAATACTCTATATATACTATTGTATTGTCACAGTAAAGGCTTTACCTCATATAATA
>OZ024766.1:21588636-21596136 GCA_964016885.1 Eledone cirrhosa | reverse complement strand
CATCTCAACATACACCCACTTACATCTCTCTTTACCTTTCACATATATACATATATATACATACATACATACATGTATATATATGTATATATACATGTATGTATATTCTACACATCTCACACATCTTATACACCCACTTACATCTCTCTCTCCACCACCGGACCTTGTTACCCGGAGATTTACCCATTTGCATTGTCGAGGCTTCCAAACGACTTAAAGATATATACATGTATATATATTTCTAACCTTTCACATATATACACGTGTTTCACATACATACATACATACATACATGTTTTTCTCTCTTTTTTCTGGGTTAGAAAATGATTAAAACGAAATGTTTTTACTTTGTGTGAAGTGTTGAGGTATTAGTTGATTTCTTTATTATTTAACAATGGCATTTATTTATCTATTTATCTATTTATATATTTAACTATTGTCTATTAACCAATATATACACCACACTAATACATTTCACCATCATTTGATAATGCATAAAAATACTGAAACTGGTAATAGACAATAATTAAATATATAAATATATAAATAGATAAATAAATGCCATTGTTAAATAATAAAGAAATAAACTAATACCTTAACACTTCACACAAAGTAAAACATTTCGTTTTAATCATTTTCTAACCTAGAAAAGAGGGAGAGAGAAACAAAATAGGGAAAAGATATATTTTTCTTCCTAATAACCGTCTCTTTCTTCCTGTTTTCTTATATATATATATAGGAACGAGTAGGACCCCGACGGCTGAGCTCAAGCCGTTTCGACGGCTAATTCTGGACTGAATTAGCCGTCGAAATGGCTTGAGCTCAGCCGTCGGGGTCCTACTCGTTCCTATTACCCACTCTACTACCCTAAGTATTGAGTACTTTGGTGCGTTATGGTCCACCTGGTTCCTTACCACATTTCCTTCGTTATATATATATATATATATATACATATAACTCGTGTGCATTCTCTCCACATTTTATTATATATATATATATATATTTATTAAAATAACAGATTAAAGTTTAGCAAAGAACCGCTGCTTTCACCCATAACGGGATCTTCTGAAACTATTTTGCTCTAGGGTTCTTATATATTTGATATATATTTATCCTTATCGAGCCTCTATCTTTGGATTTTAGCCTTCTTCGCATTTATTATTATTACTATATATATATATAAATATATATATATATATATATATATATATATATATATATATATATAAAATTAAAATTCTCTTATAATCAAATGAATTCAGGAAAGAAATACTAAGGTCTTTATAACAGTAAAGTGAGAAATACACACACACAGATATATATGTATATATATATATATATATACATATATATATATATGTATATATATATATATACATATATTTATGTGTGTGTGTTAATTCTAAGGGGTATATATAAACAGCCAGGGTGACAAATTGGCAGTTCTATATCCCCTATGATTTAACACCCTTTAGCATTTAAACGGGCTTGCACCAGGCCAGAAATCTCTCACCTCTTTCTGTTCAAACTGGCCGATCATACTTATGTTAAGCTGTTGTTCTCCAAAATAGATAACATCAAAATCTCATAGATTTTGATATTACGTGAAATGAAGCCTGTACCACAAAAATAGAATAGTATATATAGAGTAATGTAAATGCTAAAAAGATATATATATATATATCTATATATATATAGGAGAAAGTATGACCCCGATGGCAGAGCTCAAGCCGTTTCGACGGCTATTTCTGGACATCAAATACTTTTTATTAGAATATTGTTCTGATAAGAACTTGATGTCGCTAAAGTTGAGAAAATTTGATGAATTTTGCCACAGTAAGGACATTAAATACCTTTCTAGTCGAAACGGCTTGAGCTCTGCGGTCGGGGTCATACTTTCTCCTATTACCCACTCTACTACCCTAAGTATTGAGTACTCTGGTGCGTTATGGTCCATCTGGTTCCTTACCACACCTCCTTCGTTATGTGTATATATATATATGTGTGTGTGTGTGTGTGTGTGTGTGTGTGTGTGTGGCAAGGTGGAACAGTAAGTGACCAGAGGCTATATAGCAGGAGAGGAAGGAAGGAAGAAAGGAAGAAAGGGAGGGAAAGAAGAAAGGAAGAGGAATGATGAAAAGAAGAGGGGGGGGGGAGAGGTGGTTGAAAGAGACAACAACAATAATAATAATAATTGTATTCATCATCATCATCATCATCTGTGTAGATCAAAGCTGACTGCTCGCTCCCCGATCTTCTCTGCATATATACAAACACACACATGTATATATATATATATATATATATACATGTGTGTGTGTGTATATATACATATATATGCATGTATGAGTGTGTGTTTATGTTATATATATATATGTATGTATGTATATACCAACATCTATGTGGAAAAACTGAAATGAAAAAGAAGAAAAAAAAGTACATTAGATTTAACAAGGAATTTATGTGAAGTTCCCCCACACACACCACCCCAAAACTAACCCCTAAACTGTGCCCCAAAATGTCATTAGGGCCGGATCTTCGATAACCCTCCTACCCCCGATTATTAAATTTTCAGATTTTTTTCCAACCCCCATACTTATGTTAACCCTTTAGCATTTAAACCAGCCAGAATTCTCTCCCCCAGGGCCATCTTAAAAGCATTATAGCATTATAGAAAAGTCCCTGGCTTAAGGGTATCACAAAAGGGTACGACTGTTAACTTTACAGTGGAGGTAGGACCTCTGCAAAAACTGTGTGAATCTGACAAGGGACTATGTTAGATAAAATCATAACTAACTGGAGGCACATGGCTTAGTGGTTAGAGCAATGGACTGGCAATCGAAAGATTGTGAGTTCAATTCTCAGACCGGGTGATGTGTTGTTTCCTTGAGCAAGACACTTTATTTCACATTGCTCCAGTTTACTCAGCTGTAGAAATGAGATGATAGGGACTGGGGTCCATATCATTCCACTGCAAAGTGGTCGTGGAGGTGCCACGGCAAAAAAGCACCCAGCCCTCACTGTAAAGTGGTCGTGGAGGTCCCATGGCAACAAAGCACCCAGCACTCACTGTAAATGAGGTTGGTGTTAGTAAGGGCATCCAGCTGTAGAAATCAAGCCAGAATCAGTTCCTGTATGAGCAAGGCAAGGTCAGCCGACCAGACACTGCCCACAACATGACAACCCGTCTAACCCATGCTAGCGTGGAAGAACGGACGTAAAACGGTGATGATGATGATGATGATGATAATACTTACATTAAGACAGTTCTCTAGTTAAGTTTTAGTTCCTGAAAATACAGAAAAAAAAAAAAAAAGATTTTATATTTTGTAAATAATCAAAATTATCACAAATAATTATCCCTTTCATAATTATATTTCAATTAATTAATGAAGAATTTTGAGGGATTTACTAAAAAATATTAATTATTTCATTACTAAGAAAGTAACTTAAAGTAGGTTCTTATATAAAATTATGTTGGAAGATTTTAATTTAAATAGGAACCCTGTAATTTAATTAATGAAGAATTATAAAAGATTTACTAAAATTATTATTTATTTATACACGAGTATTTTTAATGGAACATAACTTCACATAGGTTCTTACATAAAATTATGTTGGAAGGTTTTTAGATAAATATAAACACTTTAACCCTTCCATTACCATATTTCTAATGGAACATAACTTAACAAAGGTTCTTACATAAAATTATATTGGAAGGTTTTTAGATAAATATAAACACTTTAACCCTTCCATTACCACATTTCTAATGGAACATAACTTAACGAAAGTTCTTACATAAAATCACAGCACACACTACATCAAGCGGTGGCGCAAACTCTGTGGAAAACTCACCTGCTGTGACTCCTGCTGGCCCTCCAAGGGGAACGACTGTGACTTCTGCTGCGACTCCAGCTACGCGAGTAGCTCCTTGCTGACCGGGAACGCGAGCGGGACCTGAAGGGGGATAGCAAAACAAAACGAGAATCAACACCGGCACACAACAGCTCCCTTCGTGCCACACACACAACGTGAAACCCCTGAATAAGTTGGGCGCAGTGGTGGCACCTAAAACGAATCAACAGAGAGGAGGGAGGGGGCTCGAAAGAGGAAACAATAGCAAGGACCCCAGGGAAGGAGAAAGGAAATCTATGTGCCCTATATAAACATATCTATACCCTACTAAATTTAGTTAGGGGACTTTAAGGAAACTTGCGTTGAACTCCTTATTTCGATAGAACGCAGAGTTTTTAATCTACACACATAGGCTGTATATATACATAAATATGTGTGTATAATATATATATCAAATATATACACATTCAAGTGTGTGTATATATATATATATATATCTACACACATTTTCGTATATATATTTTATACATACATGTGAATGTTTATATATATATATATATATATATATATATATATACATATATATATACAATATATATACATACATATATATATATATATATACATAAATATATATATACAATATATATATACATACATATATATATATACATACATATATATATATATACTTATATATATACATATATATACACATATATATATATATATATACATACATATATATATATATACTTATATATATACATATATATACACATATATATATATATATATACATATATATACACACACACACATAGATACAATATGAACTATATACCTTTCATGGAGATCTCAGGGAGATTCAGCATGACAGTGTGTAACAAAGCTAGACCTTTAAATTACAGGTGCAGTCCATCACGTATTAGTGTTAGTGCCTGAGCATCCCACAGACATGAATACCCTTAAAGTATTTCTCAGGGAGATTCAGCATGAAACAGCGTGACAAGTGTACCCTTAAATTACAGACAGCCCATCATGACAGGCTTCCACAGTTTCCCTGTCTACCAAACGATGTCCCACAATGGAAATACAACTCCACCCAACAACTATACAATAATATCCCTCTCGAAGTTAACCCCTTTGTAAACATATTTCTAATACAAATACAAACCCTTTATTTTAATTAATTAATTGTTACTACTTTAGGCACAAGGCCAGCAATTACCCCAGTGTATTACTGGTACTTTATTTTTATCGACCCCGTATTTTAATTAATTAATGAAGAATTTTCAGGGATTTACTAAAATTATTAATTATTTCATTACGATAGTAGTAACTTAATGTAGGATTCTTATATAAAATTATGGGTGATTTTTTTTGTTTCGTAGTACCTCAGCTAGTTTTTGGCTGGGTTCCTTTCAATCAATGTGACGTGGGTGGCCCTTGAAACCACAAGGGGACAGGCCTCTGGGGCAGTTTATGTCTCAACAGAGGGAATAAGTTGGGGAAGAGCGGAAATTAAAGAAACTCTGAAATCGTCGGACACTGGAGGGGAAAACATTTTTTTTTTAATGATGGCTAGGGGTCATACAGTGATGGGTGGCAGCCTGGACTATTTAACAGGGATCCGATACCTTAAACTATTTAACCCCTTAGCATTTAAACTGGCCATATCCGGCCAGAATTCCCTCACCTTTCTGTTCAAACCAGCTATAACTGGCCACTCATGCTGATGTTACGGTATTGTTCTCAAAATAAATATCAAAATCTCATAGATTCGATATTATGTGAGGTAAAGCCTTTACCATGAAAATACAATAGTAAATATAGAGTAATGTAAATGGTAAAGGGTTAACAGCGCTGTGAGGGCACCCTAGACTTTTTAACAGGGCTGTGAGGACAATATGTACTCAAGACAACCTCAAAACCCTAGGTCATGTACTCAAGACAATCTATACGACCCTAGGTCATGTACTCAAGACAATCTATACAACCCTAGGTCATGTACTCAAGACAATCTATACGAGCCTAGGTCATGTACTCAAGACAACCTATACGAGCCTAGGTCATGTACTCAAGACAATCTATACGACCCTAGGTCATGTACTCAAGACAACCTATACGACCCTAGGTCATGTACTCAAGACAATCTATACGACCCTAGGTCATGTACTCAAGACAACCTATACGACCCTAGGTCATGTACTCAAGACAATCTATACGACCCTAGGTCATGTACTCAAGACAACCTATACGACCCTAGGTCATGTACTCAAGACAACCTATACGACCCTAGGTCATGTACTCAAGACAATCTATACGACCCTAGGTCATGTACTCAAGACAATCTATGAGAACTTGAGCTTCAATATATATTTAGGAAAAACCCTACGAGGAAAAAAAAAAAGGATGGGATGGGGGGGGGGGGGGGGGTCATATTTCACCCGAGGTTGTAATGTAGTTGACCCTACAAGACAGGAGAGGGTAAAACAAGACACCCTAACTTTGATAGGTTTCAGCCAGTATTATTGGCTCAGGCCATGTCTAAATTAAGAGCAGCACCTGGCAAAACTGTTGTAATTACTTGGACCCGCGATTGAACTCTAGACCGGGGTCTCCACCGTGTATCAATCAACTTTGGTCAGGTTCCAAATGGTCAGCCACCATTACTTTGCCGTAGACAAAACACAACTCCAAATCCCTATGTGACTTTTGCTTGCTTGCTTTCTTCCTCTACGATACAGTAAAAGAGAAAATATATATATCAAGCGACTTATATTAAATTAAACTACGAAAACACACCAGGTCCCTGGGGGAATACCACAGGAAACGTGGCTCGATGGCTGACATTTTAATTACCTCCCACCAAAAAATAAAAACCACAAGGAAGATAGGGTACAGAAGAGACAAACAGATAGATAGATATAATATATATATATATACAGGCATGTGCTAAAGTAGTTGTAAACTTACGCACGTTCGCGATTTGATTTGTTTTTCTAGACGAAAGGAAGACATGGCGGTTGATCTTTCATAGATGCTTTGAGAATACACATATATATACACACATATATACATACATAGATATAGCTATATACATATATATATACATAGAGACATTTTTTCCTTACTATATACAGCGACATCAAATACTTTTTATTACAATATTGTTCTGATAACCTGATGTCGCTAAAGTTGAGAAAATTTGATGAATTTTGCCACAGTAAGGACATTAAATACTTTTTGTTAAAAAGCTCAGCAGAGGGCACAAATAAATTGCTAGTTATCACTAGTGGGCTCTCCCCCGCTGTGGAGGGCCTTGAGCAATTGCTTCCTATTAAATTCGACCCTTTATATATATACATATACAAAAAAGTTTCTTTCATATATCTAAGTGACAAACAACTAGTATTATGTACATACATATAGATTCAAATTAACTTAGACAATTTTGTCTTCATTCATTTTATGAGTACATTTATCATTCTATATATATGTGGGGGCACGTGGCCTAGTGGTAAGGGTGTTGGACTTACGATCATAATGTTGCGTGTTGTGTTCTTGAGCTAAACACTTTATTTCACATTCCCCCAGCGTACTCAGCTGTAAACGAGTACCAGCAATAGCTGGGGGTTTAAC
>OZ024766.1:21553636-21581136 GCA_964016885.1 Eledone cirrhosa | reverse complement strand
GAGAGTGACGAGATCAGAAGCCGCGATGTTAAGTTGGCTTTCAAAGTCCTCCCCTCGTCTCTACGAAGCAGCAAAAGTCTGCAAAGCACGGACACGATATGGATTTAGTCATCAAAAAAATACTATAGAGATATAGATAGATAGATATATATATATAGAGAGAGATATAGGTAGATATGGAGAGATATGATATGAGATATATAATATATAATATAATATAATATAATATAATATAATATAACACACATAAAGATATTTAGTGACATTAAAATTCTAAACATTACATTAAATATATTTGTATGAATACATATATAAAAATACAGAGGCACATATATATATATATATATGTATGTATGTATATATATATATATATATATATATATATATATATATGTATATATATGTGTATATATATATATATATATGTATATATATATATATATATGTATATATATATATATATATATGTATATATATTATATATATATATATATATATATACACATAGAAAAGGTGATATATAAAATAATATACACACACACGCACGCGCACACACATGTAAAAATAGAGGCATAAATATATATATAGAAATAGAAAAGGTGATATATAAAATAATATATACATACATACATACATACATGTATAGATGTATAATGAACATAAGTAATATAATATACACTCACATAAAAATACATAAGCATAAATATATGTGTATATATATATATACATATATATATATACATAGATAGAAATGATATATAATATATACACAAACACTCGCATAAAAATACATAGGCATAAATATATATATATATAAATAGAAAGGATGACAATATATACATACACGCATAAAAATATATATATATATATATATATATATATGTACATATATATATATAGAAAGGCTATCTAAAAATATATACACACATTTGTAAGGATATATATAATGAACAATAAAAACATAAATATAATATACACAAACACAGACGCATGTAAACGTACATACGCATATACATATATAGATATGTATTGGAATTCCATATTTCTAAAGAAATACGGTATGTCTATAAATAAGCATTTAGTTGCAAGAGTGGGAGCAATTGCCCTGACGAGAACCAGTTCAGTTCGAAATGCATCGTCAATTCTCCCCCCTTGTTTCTGCAGGACACCACCAGTCGTTTTTTTTTCACAGCTACGGCTTTCTAAACGTTTATTTATAGCCATACCGTATTTCTTTAGAAATACAAAATTCCAATACATATCTGTACACAGCTATGCTCAAAGCTAAATTCTAATTCTATTCACACACACACACACACACATTATATATGCGCATAAATCATCATCATTTTACGTCCGCTTTTCCTGGCTTGCTTGCAGATATACACGTACATACATGTATGTATAATATATGTGTGGGTGTGTGTGTGTATATATATATATATATATATATATTCTATGGAGGTTCATGGCTTAGTGGTTAGAGCATTGGCCTTGCAATCGAAAGGTTGTGAGTTCAATTCTCAGACCGGGTGATGTGTTGTTTCCTTGAGCAAGACACTTTATTGCACATTGCTCCAGTTTACTCAGCTGTAGAAATGAGATGATAGGGACTGGCGTCCCTATCATTCCACTGCAAAAAAGCACCCAGCCCACACTGTAAAGGGGTCGTGGAGGTGCTACGGCATAAAAGCACCCAGCACTCACTGTAAAGTGGTCGTGGAGGTGCCACGGCATAAAAGCACCCAGCACTCACTGTAAAGTGGTCGTGGAGGTGCCACGGCAAAAAAGCACCCAGCACTCACTGTAAAGGGGTCGTGGAGGTGCCACAGCAACAAAGCACCCAGCCCACACTGTAAAATGGTCGTGCAGGTGCCACGGCAAAAAAGCACCCAGCACTCACTGTAAAGGGGTCGTGGAGGTGCCACAGCAACAAAGCACCCAGCCCACACTGTAAAGTGGTCGTGGAGATGCCACGGCAAAAAAAAGCACCCAGCACTCACTGTAAAGTGGTCGTGGAGGTACCACAGCAACAAAGCACCCAGCACTCACTGTAAATGAGGTTGGTGTTAGGAAGGGCATCCAGCTGTAGAAATCAAGCCAGAATCAGTTCCCGTCCCACCCTGGCAAGCAGGGAAAAAGCAGACGTAAAATGACAATGATGATATAGATATGTCAGGCCACCAGTTGGTGCTACTGGTAACATGTATCCCAGTACAACCTGTCTTAGCAGTAGATGTGGAATGCCTTAGGCTTCAACAAGATCTTCATCAGGAATCGTGGAGGTGCCACGGCAAAAAAGCACCCAGCACTCACTGTAAATGAGGTTGGTGTTAGGAAGGGCATCCAGCTGTAGAAATCAAGCCAAAAATCAGCTCCCGTCCCACCCTTGCAAGCAGGGAAAAAGCGGACGTAAAATGAAATGATGATGATGATAAATATATATATACACAGTCACACACATATACAGACTCACAAGTCTATATATCCAGAGATTTTCCTTATCTTTACTATATATATATATATACACATATACAAACACAAAGTTATATATCCGGTTTTTCCTTATCTTTACTATATATATATATATATATACACACACATATACAGACACAAAGTTATATATCCGGTTTTTCCTTATCTTTACTATATATATACACACAAGTTTATATATATATCCCTTTACTATATATACATACATATATATATATATATATATATATATACACACCACATACAAAGTTTTAAAAATACAACAAAAATTCCTTATCCTAACCCTTACACTGGAACATGTATCTCATTCCAAAGTCCTCAGCATTTAAACAAGCCAGATCTCTCTCACCTCTTTCTGTTCAAACCAGCTGTAAATGGCTGCTCCTACTGATGTTAAGGTATTGTTCCCAAAATAAATGACATCAAAATCTTGTAGATTCGATATGTGAGATAATTATGTAAGATAAAGCATTTACCACTGCTTTAGAGCAGGCAAGGGTAAGATTTTTTTTACCATCGGGCCACAGATGGATGTCGCTTATCATAGGGCAGGCCACACTACTACAAAACTTCAAGGCCATTTAAAAAGCCAAACGGGCGGTAGTTTGGCCATGACCTCCTTAGAGTCCAGGAATCAAACCCACAACTTAATTAACCCTTTAGCATTTAAACTGGCAAGAATTCCCTGTCTTCTTTCTGTTCAAACCAGCCATAACCAGCAGCTTATACTGATGTTAAGGTATTTTTCTCAAAATAAATAATATCATCATCAAAATCTCATAGATTCGATATTGTTTGAGATAAATATGAGATAAAGCCTTTACTGCAAAAATACAATAGTAATTGTAAATACTAAACATTTACATTACTCTATATATACTATTGTATTGTCACAGTAAAGGCTTTACCTCACATAACATTTACATTACTCTATATATACTGTTGTATTGTCACAGTAAAGGCTTTACCTCACATAATATCTCACATAACATCTACATTACTCTATATATACTATTGTATTGTCACAGTAAAGGCTTTACATCACATAATACCTCACATAACATTTACATTACTCTATATATACTATTGTATTGTCACAGTAAAGGCTTTACCTCACATAACATTTACATTACTCTATATATACTATTGTATTGTCACAGTAAAGGCTTTACCTCACATAATACCTCACATAACATTTACATTACTCTATATATACTATTGTATTGTCACAGTAAAGGTTTTACCTCACATAATATCTCACATAACATCTACATTACTCTATATATACTATTGTATTGTCACAGTAAAGGCTTTACCTCACATAATACCTCACATAACATTTACATTACTCTATATATACTATTGTATTGTCACAGTAAAGGCTTTACCTCACATAACATTTACATTACTCTATATATACTATTGTATTGTCACAGTAAAGGCTTTACCTCACATAATACCTCACATAACATTTACATTACTCTATATATACTATTGTATTGTCACAGTAAAGGCTTTACCTCACATAATATCTCACATAACATCTACATTACTCTATATATACTATTGTATTGTCACAGTAAAGGCTTTACCCCACATAATATCTCACATAACATTTACATTACTCTATATATACTATTGTATTGTCACAGTAAAGGCTTTACCTCACATAATATCTCACATAACATTTACATTACTCTATATATACTATTGTATTGTCACAGTAAAGGCTTTACCTCACATAATATCTCACATAACATTTACATTACTCTATATATACTATTGTATTGTCACAGTAAAGGCTTTACCTCACATAATACCTCACATAGCATTTACATTACTCTATATATACTATTGTATTGTCACAGTAAAGGCTTTACCTCACATAACATTTACATTACTCTATATATACTATTGTATTGTCACAGTAAAGGCTTTACCTCCACCACTTGGGTCAGGCAGGCGCAGAATATGGCCAGCCAGGCAGCACAGGTGCTCTGCGACTGCCCTCTACAGAGACCCACCACTCGGTCGCGCCAGGTCACATGAAGGGTCCTTCACGGGCGTCGCTGGTGGAACACGTTCAGCTGTCTCTCTCTCTCTCTCAGTCGTAGTCTTAGATCCCTGCGTTGATTAACCCCCTCCACAAGGCCCGACCCGACCTGACCTGACCCCCACCCACTCAAATTAATCAGGTATCTCCCCTCCACCCCACCTAATTCATTGCTAAACACCATTAAAAAAGGAGTTTAAAAGAAAAATCACCACACATACATACACACGCAAAAGGAAAATACATACAACAGGTAAAATTAAAGAAACAAAGATGTGTGGGTGCTTGGGTGGGTGGGTTGCCCAGGGTAACCATGAACCGAACCCGGGCTTTGAAACGAGAGATGGTGGGTGCGAGACCGGAATGGGTTCCCGTGAAGGGCACGCAGATGTTGAAACAAAAGAGAGCAGGTACAAGAGACGATAGAAAGGGGATGGGTCACCACGAGCGGTACCGAGTCAGCAAGACAGGAGAGGGGGGGACGAGAGTGGGGGGGGTACCCCCTGCAGGGCACCCAGACGTCAAAACAAAAGAGAGCAAGGGGGGGCAGCGGCCATGGGGAGGAGATGGGGGTGGAAGGAACCTCTGCCTGTGCTGAGTACTTACTTGGAATGGCGCTTGGAGTATCTGGAGCGACCGGTACGCTTGTACCGAGAGCAGTCGTAGGCATAGTGGCCCCTATCACCACACTCGAAGCACCTGTCTTCAGGGTGGAACGGCCGTCGGGTCTTAGATGATCCACGCCCTCCCCTCATCCATGGCTTCGGGCGTACTTTCCCAGTTGAGTGTTCAACCCTCACTCGGGCACCGCAGACGTTCCTGAAAGGTAGAAGAGATTTTAAGTAAAGTCACTTAACCTTTTACCATTTACATTACTCTATATATACTATTGTATTGTCACAGTAAAGGCTTTACCTCACATAATATCTCACATAACATCTACATTACTCTATATATACTATTGTATTGTCACAGTAAAGGCTTTACCTCACATAATATCTCACATAACATTTACATTACTCTATATATACTATTGTATTGTCACAGTAAAGGCTTTACCTCACATAATACCTCACATAACATTTACATTACTCTATATATACTATTGTATTGTCACAGTAAAGGCTTTACCTCACATAATACCTCACATAACATTTACATTACTCTATATATACTATTGTATTGTCACAGTAAAGGCTTTACCTCACATAATATCTCACATAACATTTACATGACTCTATATATACTATTGTATTGTCACAGTAAAGGCTTTACCTCACATAATACCTCACATAACATTTACATTACTCTATATATACTATTGTATTGTCACAGTAAAGGCTTTACCTCACATAATATCTCACATAACATTTACATTACTCTATATATACTATTGTATTGTCACAGTAAAGGCTTTACCTCACATAATACCTCACATAACATTTACATTACACTATATATACTATTGTATTGTCACAGTAAAGGCTTTACCTCACATAACATTTACATTACTCTATATATACTATTGTATTGTCACAGTAAAGGCTTTACCTCATATAATATCTCACATAACATTTACATTACTCTATATATACTATTGTATTGTCACAGTAAAGGCTTTACCTCACATAATACCTCACATAACATTTACATTACTCTATATATACTATTGTATTGTCACAGTAAAGGCTTTACCTCACATAATATCTCACATAACATCTACATAACTCTATATATACTATTGTATTGCCACAGTAAAGGCTTTACCCCACATAATACCTCACATAACATTACATTACTCTATATATACTATTGTATTGTCACAGTAAAGGCTTTACCTCACATAACATTTA
The DNA here is from genome assembly GCA_964016885.1 of Eledone cirrhosa. Taxonomy (NCBI): domain Eukaryota; kingdom Metazoa; phylum Mollusca; class Cephalopoda; order Octopoda; family Eledonidae; genus Eledone; species Eledone cirrhosa. The sequence continues at coordinate 21,574,737 of OZ024766.1, read as the reverse complement.
CATTACTCTATATATACTATTGTATTGCCACAGTAAAGGCTTTACCCCACATAATACCTCACATAACATTACATTACTCTATATATACTATTGTATTGTCACAGTAAAGGCTTTACCTCACATAACATTTACATTACTCTATATATACTATTGTATTGTCACAGTAAAGGCTTTACCTCACATAATATCTCACATAACATTTACATTACTCTATATATACTATTGTATTGTCACAGTAAAGGCTTTATCTCACATAATATCACACATAACATTTACATTACTCGAAATATACTATTGTATTGTCACAGTAAAGGCTTTATCTCACATAATACCTCACATAACATTTACATTACTCTATATATACTATTGTATTGTCACAGTAAAGGCTTTACCTCACATATCAAATCAATAAATATTTGATATTAATACCTTAACATCAGTATGAACGGCCAGTTACAGCCAGTTTGAACAGAAAGAGGTGAGAGAATTCTGGCTGGATATGGCCAGTTTAAATGCTAAAGGGTTAAATACGAATCTTGTATTTCAATTAATTTATGAAGAATTTTAAGGGATTTACTAAAAATATTATTTCATTACTAAGAAAGTAACTTAAAGTAGGTTCTTATATAAAATTATGTTGGAAGATTTTAATTTAAATTGGAACCCTGTATTTTTATTAATTAATGAAGAATTAAAATTTAAATAAATTTTTAAACTATGAGATTTTGTTTTAGAGGCTCCAGTAGTGGGGGAGAAGGGGTTTACAATAGACATCCAGAACTGGGGGAGAAGGGGTTTACAATAGACATAAAAGAAAAAAGTCATGTACATACGTTCCATCAAGGGCTCGGACAGCGTCCTCAGCGTCTCGGGGGTCTTCAAACTCCACAAAGGCAAACCCTGAGGGGTTGCGAGCCACCCACACATTCCTCAGAGGTCCATAATAACAGAAAGCCCGTTCAATCTCCTTCTCGGATGCATCCCTTGGAAGGTCTCCTACGTAAATTTTACAATCCATTGTCAGTTCTGCCTGAAAGGGGGAGAGGAAAGAAAGGATAAAAAAAGGAGAACGGCGGGGGAAAGAAATATAGATATTTTAATGTGGAGGCACATGGCGTAGTGGTTAGAGCATTGGGCTTGCAATCGAAAGGTTGTGAGTTCAATTCTCAGACCGGGTGATGTGTTGTTTGCTTGAGCAAGACACTTTATTTCACATTGCTCCAGTTTACTCAGCTGTAGAAATGAGATGATAGGGACTGGGGTCCCTATCATTGCACTGTAAAGTGGTCGTGGAGGTGCCACAGCAAAAAAGCACCCAGCACTCACTGTAAAGTGGTCGTGGAGGTGCCACAGCAAAGAAGCACCCAGCACTCACTGTAAAGTGGTCGTGGAGGTGCCACAGCAAAGAAGCACCCAGCACTCACTGTAAAGTGGTCGTGGAGGTACCACAGCAAAGAAGCACCCAGCACTCACTGTAAAGTGGTCGTGGAGGTACCACGGTAAAAAAGCACCCAGCACTCACTGTAAAGTGGTCGTGGAGGTGCCACGGCAAAAAAGCACCCAGCACTCACTGTAAAGTGGTCGTGGAGGTGCCACGGCAAAAAAGCACCCAGCACTCACTGTAAAGTGGTCGTGGAGGTACCACGGTAAAAAAGCACCCAGCACTCACTGTAAAGTGGACGTGGAGGTGCCATAGTAAAAAAGCACCCAGCCCACACTGTAAAGGGGTCGTGGAGGTACCACGGCAAAAAAGCACCCAGCACTCACTGTAAAGTGGACGTGGAGGTGCTACAGTAAAAAAGCACCCAGCACTCACTGTAAAGTGGTCGTGGAGGTGCCACAGCAAAGAAGCACCCAGCACTCACTGTAAAGTGGTCGTGGAGGTGCCACAGCAAAGAAGCACCCAGCACTCACTGTAAAGTGGTCGTGGAGGTGCCACAGCAAAGAAGCACCCAGCACTCACTGTAAAGTGGTCGTGGAGGTACCACGGTAAAAAAGCACCCAGCACTCACTGTAAAGTGGTCGTGGAGGTGCCACGGCAAAAAAGCACCCAGCACTCACTGTAAAGTGGTCGTGGAGGTGCCACGGCAAAAAAGCACCCAGCACTCACTGTAAAGTGGTCGTGGAGGTACCACGGTAAAAAAGCACCCAGCACTCACTGTAAAGTGGACGTGGAGGTGCCATAGTAAAAAAGCACCCAGCCCACACTGTAAAGGGGTCGTGGAGGTACCACGGCAAAAAAGCACCCAGCACTCACTGTAAAGTGGACGTGGAGGTGCTACAGTAAAAAAGCACCCAGCACTCACTGTAAAGTGGTCGTGGAGGTGCCACGGCAAAAAAGCACCCAGCACTCACTGTAAAGGGGTCGTGGAGGTTCCACAGTAAAAAAGCACCCAGCACTCACTGTAAAGTGGTCGTGGAGGTGCCACGGCAAAAAAGCACCCAGCACTCACTGTAAAGGGGTCGTGGAGGTTCCACAGTAAAAAAGCACCCAGCACTCACTGTAAAGTGGTCGTGGAGGTGCCACGGCAAAAAAGCACCCAGCACTCACTGTAAAGTGGTCGTGGAGGTGCCACAGCAAAAAAGCACCCAGCACTCACTGTAAAGTGGTCGTGGAGGTGCCACGGCAAAGAAGCACCCAGCACTCACTGTAAAGTGGTCGTGGAGGTGCCACGGCAAAAAAGCACCCAGCACTCACTGTAAAGGGGTCGTGGAGGTTCCACAGTAAAAAAGCACCCAGCACTCACTGTAAAGTGGTCGTGGAGGTGCCACGGCAAAGAAGCACCCAGCACTCACTGTAAAGTGGTCGTGGAGGTGCCACGGCAAAAAAGCACCCAGCACTCACTGTAAAGGGGTCGTGGAGGTTCCACAGTAAAAAAGCACCCAGCACTCACTGTAAAGGGGTCGTGGAGGTTCCACAGTAAAAAAGCACCCAGCACTCACTGTAAAGGGGTCGTGGAGGTTCCACAGTAAAAAAGCACCCAGCACTCACTGTAAAGGGGTCGTGGAGGTTCCACAGTAAAAAAGCACCCAGCACTCACTGTAAAGGGGTCGTGGAGGTTCCACAGTAAAAAAGCACCCAGCACTCACTGTAAAGTGGTCGTGGAGGTGCCACGGCAAAGAAGCACCCAGCACTCACTGTAAAGTGGTCGTGGAGGTGCCACGGCAAAAAAGCACCCAGCACTCACTGTAAAGGGGTCGTGGAGGTTCCACAGTAAAAAAGCACCCAGCACTCACTGTAAAGGGGTCGTGGAGGTTCCACAGTAAAAAAGCACCCAGCACTCACTGTAAAGTGGTCGTGGAGGTGCCACGGCAAAGAAGCACCCAGCACTCACTGTAAAGTGGTCGTGGAGGTGCCACGGCAAAAAAGCACCCAGCACTCACTGTAAAGGGGTCGTGGAGGTTCCACAGTAAAAAAGCACCCAGCACTCACTGTAAAGTGGTCGTGGAGGTGCCACGGCAAAAAAGCACCCAGCACTCACTGTAAGCTGTTCGTGGAGGTGCCATGGCAAAAAAGCACCCAGCCCTCATCACATGTATATACATATATATATATATATATATATAATACGTATATACATACAAATATATACACATATATATACATTTATATGCACACACACACACACATATACACACACAGCCGATTAGACGTACTTGACCTAGATATATAAATACTCAAAAATAGGTAGGTGTGTACACATGCATATACATGTATGTACATGATTGTATGTGTATATATATCATCATCATCATCATCATCATCATCACCGTTTTACGTCCGTTCTTCCACGCTAGCATGGGTTAGACGGGTTGTCCTGTTGTGGGCAGTGTCTGGTCGGCTGACCATGCCTTGCTCATACAGGAACTGATCTGGCTTGATTTCTACAGCTGGATGCCCTTCCTAACACCAACCTCATTTACAGTGAGTGCTGGGTGCTTTTTCGTGGCGCCTACACGTCCACTTTACAGTGTGGGCTGGGTGCTTTTTTTGCCGTGGCACCTCCACGACCACCTTGCGGTGGGGGGGGGGGGGGCATATTGTTTATATGCTTCAGCATGTACCCATGGGAGGTCGGGTACCCTGTATTACTGCGTGACGCCAGAAGTCACGGTCGTGTGTCATTGACTTTGAGAGGTGTAGTTGGGTAAGGTCGGCTTTTATCACCTCATCCCAAGTCATCTTGGGTCTCCCCACTCCGCGGTTTCCATCAAATATACACAAAATATTTATATAAACACATTTACAAAATATGTGCACTCAAACACCTATATATATATATACAGGGTGTCCCAGAAAATGTGTCCACACTCCAACAGCATTCTAATAAATGTGTATACATTTTTGGGAGACACCCTGTATACATATATATAGGAAAATGTATGACCCCGACGGCAGAGCTCTAGTCCAGAAATAGCCGTCGAAACGGCTTGAGCTCTGCCGTCAGGGTCAAACATTTTCCTATTACCTACTCTACTACTGTAAGTATTGAGTACTCTAGTGCGTTATGGTCCATCTGGTTCCTTACCACAATTCCTTTGTTATATATATATATATATATATATATATGTATATATATATATAAAACTGAGGATGTCTGCCTGTGTGTGTGTCTGAGTTTGAATCCCTAAAACTCGAGAAGTACCCAAACTTTACATGTGTATTACTTATGTTTCAGGGAGTGTTTGGCACATAAAATCTAACTTTTTGATCACATAGGGGCCGTATTAGGTGAAAAACTGCGTTTTTTTTCAACTTTTTAGGGTTTTTCGAGGTGTTATGTCAGACCCATTTACTTTCTTCATACCGTGAGCAAAGAAAATCCAACTTTTTTATGGCCTAGGTGAAAAACTTCATTTTTTTCAGCTTTTTAGGGCTTTTTTGAGGCATTACATCAGATCGATTTCCTTTAAATTGTAACTATGTATTAGTCAGTCTCTTCTTCATACCGTGAGCTAAGAAAATCCAACTTTTTTATGGCCTAGGGCCCGCATTAGGTGAAAAACTTCATTTTTTTCAGCTTTTTAGGGCTTCTTTGAGGCGTTACGTCTAGCTAATTTTCCCGAAATTTCAAGGCATATTATGCACATAAAAAAAATTCATTTTCTTGATCCCCTAGGGCCCGCATTAGGTGAAAACCTGCATTTTTTCCTGCTTCATCGAGGAAAATCTTAAAGATTATCCAACCATCAGAGTATTCGGTTTATTTTCTTTACATATTGTCCAGGCATGGAGTTCTTCCACGATTAGGTCTGTTGGCGGCCCGTGTTCCAAAATACCTTATCCCGTGCAAAGCCGGGTACCACTGCACACATTTATATACATATATATATATAAACACTACACATGTATGTATATATATACACACACCTATATATAGATATATATATACATGCACACACCAATATATGTATACACACACCTATATATATATACACACACAGCTATATATATACACACACCTATATATATATACACCTATATAGATACACACACACACACCTATATATATATACACACACACCTATACATATACACACACACCTATACATATACACACACACACACCTATATATATATATATACACCTATATACACACACATATATATATACACACACACACCTATATATATACACACACCCCTATATATACACACACACACACCTATATATATATACACACACACACATATATATATACACACACACACACACACCTATATATACATACACACACACACGCACATATATATATATACTTACATAACACCACACATTGTTATGAAATCAATGTCATCCATTTTCACAAAACACCACCACACACCACTCCATATAAACAGCCAAATAATCAACTATTTTATCATCGAATTATATCGAAAATATTCCTCATTCATTTATTTACATCTCTCTACGGATTTCATCGACATTTTCTTCACATTTCTTTCAAAAATCGAGAAATAAAATCAAAATTTAACGAAAAGAAACCATCTTAGTTGCATCGTTCTGTCGCCATTACAAAAAATAACTGAAAGATTTTTTTTTTCAGGCTTTTAGTTCCAAAAATTTTGGACATTTTTGTTTATAAAGTATATCAAATAACTCATTGCTGGATAGCTGAGGCCTTCAGGAATAAAATCTGCAGGTTTCTGGTAATTTAGGGTCCAGATAGAGCAATAAATAGGCCCCTATTTAGGGGAGGTCAGATATAAAATCTCATCATAAAATGCTTGAAAATAATGTGATTTTCTGCATTTAAAAGGAAAATATAAATATTTTTTTTTTTAAATAACCCATCTATGGATAGTTGAGGCCTTCAGGAAAAATATTTGCAGGTTTCTGGTAATTTAGGGTCCAGGCAGAGCCATAAATAGGCCCCTATTTAGGAGAGGTCAGATACAAAATCTCTAAAAAATGCCTGAAAATAATGTTCAGGCTTTTAGTTTCAAGAATTTTGGATATTTTTGTTTATAAAGTTAACAAAATAACCCATTGCTGGATAGCTGAAGCCTTCAGGAATAAAATCTGCAGGTTTCTAGTAATTTAGGGTCCAGATAGAGCAATAAATAGGCCCCTATTTAGGGGAGGTCAGATATAAAATCTCATAAAATGCTTGAAAATAATGTGATTTTCTGCATTTAAAAGGAAAATATAAATATTTCTTTAAAGATAACCCATCCATGGATAGTTGAGGACTTCAGGAATACAATCTGCAGGTTTCTGGCAAATTTAGGGTCCAGAAGGAACACTAAATTGAGCCTTATTGAGGGGAGGTCGAGGTCAAAATCTCCCCTCCCCCTAAAAAAATGCTTGAATATGATGTGATTTTCTGCATTTAAAATATATTTCTGTAAAAATAACCCATTGATGGATAGCTGAGGCATCCAGGAATAAAATCTGGGGGTTTTCTGGTGAATTTAGGGCCCAGAAGGACTAGTAAATAGACCCTAATTGAGGGGAGGTCGGATTTAAAACCTCACAAAAAAAGATTTGCTTGTTGGTAGAGAAATATACTTGAAAATAATGTGATTTTCTTTATTGAAAATATAAATATTTCTGTAAAAATAACCCATTGATGGATAGCTGAGGCATCTAGGAATAAAATCTGGGGGGTTTCTGGTGAATTTAGGGCCCAGAAGGACTAGTATATAGACCCTAATTGAGGGGAGGTCGGATTTAAAACCTCACAAAAAAAGATTTGCTTGTTGGTAGAGAAATATAGTTGAAAATAATGTGATTTTCTTTATTGAAAATATAAATATTTCTGTAAAAATAACCCATTAATGGATAGCTGAGGCATCCAGGAATAAAATCTGGGGGTTTTCTGGTGAATTTAGGGTCCAGAAGGACTAGTAAATAGACCCTAATTGAGGGGAGGTCGGATTTAAAACCTCACAAAAAAAGATTTGCTTGTTGGTAGAGAAATATAGTTGAAAATAATGTGATTTTCTTTATTGAAAATATAAATATTTCTGTAAAAATAACCCATTGATGGATAGCTGAGGCATCTAGGAATCAAATCTGGGGGTTTTCTGGCGTATTTATTTAAATGTCGAGAGATGGGATCCCTTCTTTCACCGAAAATTACTGGGACAGACTATGGACGGAGGAAGGGAGTAGGGAGGAAAAAGAAACAACTTTGCCAGGTATTTTCAGCAAATAAATAAAAGATATTTCTATAATATAACCCATCATTGGAAAGCTGGATCATCCGTGAATAAAACCTGCTAATTTTTTAGGGAATTTAGGGGCCAGAATGTGTAGAAAATAGACCCGGAACGGCGAAGGGTCGGATCCAGAAACGAAAGAAAAAACAAAAACAAAAAAAAAACGTTGGTGTCGCACCGCCCGCCATTATAGAGTGACATAAGAATGAAGAGAAAACCTCGATGGAGGCCCATTTTGGGGGTCGATTTAGGGCCTCAAAATTAATCGTAGGGTTGCTAAGACACGTGTAGACTAAACCTTAAACCCTGTGAAGGTTTTTAACGAAGTTTGAGGTCTAAAAAGCTTCAATAAATAAAGAAATATCGACGAGGAAGGTCAGGGGTGGTCGGTTTGTTACTAAGAGATCAACGTTGTCGCCATTACAGTGATGAAAATTACAAAAATGTTGAGATTCGGGGACGAAATTAAGGGCCTAAAATAAGGGAAACCGTTAAAAAAAATACATCACTGGATAGCTGAAAGACCCCTTTAAAATATTTAGGGAGTTTTTTGGTATAAAAAGCATCGATAAACAAATAAATATCGATAGGGAAGATCAGGGGTGGTCGGCTATGTTACTAAGAGATCAACGGTGTCGCCATTACAGTGATGAAAATTACGAAAATGTTGAGATTCTGGGACGAAATTAAGGGCCTAAAATAAGGGAAACCCTTAAGAAAAATACATCACTGGATAGCTGAAAGACCCCTTTAAAATATTTAGGGGGTTTATTGTAGAAAAATTTAGGGAAATTGTGAAAAAAACTTACGTAGGTAGTGTCCTATAAGTTCAGCTTACTTTCAATGTAAGACAACGACACGCTGTTTACTGCGGAGCTGTTTTTACTACCCAGAATGCATCAGCTCTTATCTAACAGCGCCCCCTACTTCCGCTTTTCTTCCTTTCTATTCCTTCTTTCGTCTCTCTATCATTTCTCTTTTCTCTTACTCTATCTTTCTTTCTCTTTCTCTCTCTAACAGGGTGTGTGTGTATGTGTGCGTCTGTAAGTGTATGAGTGGCTGCGTGCGTTTGTGTGTGTCTGTAAGTATGTGTGGCTCTTTGTGTGTGTGTGAGCGTGGGACTCAGTTCGTTCGTGTATGGTTGTATGTGTGTGTGGTTCTGTGCGTGCGTATCTATGTATGTGTGTGTGACTCTGTGCGTGCGTATGTGTGGTTCTATGTGCGTGCTTGTGTGTGTGTGTGTGTGTCTCCATTTAATGGTAGGCAGTGCTTCTTTCGTCTTCTGGTCCCGACCCTCCCCCGTTCTGGGTCTTTTCTGTACACATTTTGGACCCTAAATACCCTACAAAAATCTGTACATTTTATACACGGATGACCCAACTGTCCAGTGATGGGTTACATAATAGAAATATTAGCTGGCAATATCTTAGTAATGAAATAATTAATAATTTTAGTAAATCTGTTAAAATAGTTCATTAATGGATTGGCAGTATTGGGAGAGGCTCGGGCGCCATGCTTTGCTGCAAAGAGTTACGGCCCTTTATGGTCTGAGTTCAAATCCCGTCGAGGTTAACTTTGCCTATCATCCTTACGGGGTTGATAAAATAAAGTACCAGTAATACACTGGAGTAATTGCTGGCCTTGTGCCCAAAGTAGAAAGAATTAATTAATTGTAATACAGGGTTCCTATTTAAATTAAAATCTTCCAACATAATTTTATACAAGAACCTACATTAAGTTACTTTCTTAGTAATGAAATAATTAATAATTTTAGTAAATCCCTTAAAATACTTCATTAATTGAAATACAGGGTCCCTATTTAATTGAAATACAGGGTCCCTATTTAATTGAAATATAGGGTCCCTATTTAATTGAAATACAGGGACCCTATTTAATTGAAATACGGGGTCCCTATTTAATTGAAATACGGGGTCCCTATTTAATTGAAATACAGGGACCCTATTTAATTGAAATACAGGGTCCCTATTTAATTGAAATACAGGGACCCTATTTAAATTGAAAACTTACTAAGGTGACTCTTCCTTTTATGTACCATTCCTTCGCCATCTCTATAAGGTACAGGTCTCCCAGGTCTTCCTCTACTGCAGCTTCCTTCCACTGGGAACTCCTGACACTTCTTCACCCAACAATCACCATCCATACACATCACATGTCTATACCAGCTCAGTCTTCTCTCCTACACACTACATCTGATTCCTCTTATACCCAGGTCTTCCTCTACTGCAGCTTCCTTCCACAGGGAACTCCTGACACTTCTTCACCCAACAATCACCCTCCATACACATCACATGTCTATACCAGTGCAGTCTTCTCTTATACCCAGGTCTTCTGATTCCTCGTACACCCAGGTCTTCCTCTACTGCAGTTTCCTTCCACAGGGAACTCCTGACACTTCTTCACCCAACAACCACCATCCATACACATCACATGTCTATACCAGTGCAGTCTTCTCTTATACCCAGGTCTTCCTCTACTGCAGCTTCCTTCCACTGGGAACTCCTGACACTTCTTCACCAAACAATCACCATCCATACACACCACATGTCTATACCAGTGCAGTCTTCTCTTATACCCAGGTCTTCCTCTACTGCAGCTTCCTTCCACAGGGAACTCCTGACACTTCTTCACCCAACAATCACCATCCATACACACCACATGTCTATACCAGTGCAGTCTCCTCTTATACCCAGGTCTTCCTCTACTGCAGCTTCCTTCCACTGGGAACTCCTGACACTTCTTCACCAAACAATCACCATCCATACACACCACATGTCCATACCAGTGCAGTCTTCTCTCTTACACACTACATCTGATTCCTCTTATCCCCAGTTTTTATGCCCGCCTGTCCACAACACATATGATAATAAACACACAACATTTTTCAAAATAGTTCAAAATGCTTTTATTCAAAATGTTTGAAATATATTAAAAAGTAAGAAGGAAAAAAATTTGTTGAGAAAGAAAGGTATAATATTATTTATGTAAAGTTTATGTCAGAAGTCAGTGTAATCTGCCAACAGTTTATTTCTCTCTCTATATATATATATAAATATATATATATATATATATATATAAATATATATATATATATAAATATATACATATATATAAATATATATATACGTTATTCCGGGTTGAATCGGAGGTAACCACAGTAAGTAAGGTACTCAATACATAGCAGAGTATAACAGTTTTAATATAGATGAGATTCTACAGGACTAGAACTGTTTCATTCATTAGAAATCATCAGGAATCTGGGTATCAAAAAATAAATATGGTATTTATAGGTCTCTACAAGTAGTAGGAGAGGGTGGGGAGTGGGATGGGTGTAGGTCATTGGTTGATAGAAAAGGGAATTCATTAAAAGCTAATTCTACAAAGCTATAGTTTATTTTTATTTTTATTTATATTTATTTATGTTTTTAGAGTAACAAAGGCAGACAGAATTCTATAAACAGGTTCCGGATGGCATACCATTCCTTGTCAATAAGTTTCTCTTAAGAATCTCCCTTTTCTTTAATTCTATCGAGCATGACTGACCCCCCACTGATTTTATAGACATCTGTTAGCTTAAGAGAAACTTATTGACAAGGAATGGTATGCCATCCGGAACCTGTTTATAGAATTCTGTCTGCCCTTGTTACTCTAAAAACATAAATAAATATAAATAAAAATAAAAATAAACTATAGCTTTGTAGAATTAGCTTTTAATGAATTCCCTTTTCTATCAACCAATGACCTGCACCCATCCCACTCCCCACCCTCTCCTACCACTTGTAGAGACCTATAAATACCATATTTATTTTTTGATACCCAGATTCCTGATGATTTCTAATGAATGAAACAGTTCTAGTCCTGTAGAATCTCATCTATAAATATATATATATATATATAAATATATATATATATATATATATATATATAAATATATATAGTTCTCACCCTCTCTAGCTTTGTATGTGTGTGTAAAAAAATATATATATATTATATATATATATATATGTGCGTGTGCGTGTGTGTAATTCAGGGGTAACCACAGTAAGTAAAGTACTCAATACATTAATAGAGTGTGTACAACAAATTTTATATAGAAATGACTTCTACAGGACTAGGACTGTTTCATTCGAATGAAACAGTCCTAGTCCTGTAGAAGTCATTTATATATATATATATATACATACATGTGTATATATATGTATATGTGTATGTGTATATATATATATATACATGTGTATATATATGTATATACACATATATATATAATATATATACATATATATATATATATATATATACATATATATATATATATATATATATATACATATATATAATATATATACATATATATATATAATATATATACATATAAATATATATACACATACACATATATATATACATATATATATATATATATATATACATATATATACACATATATATAAGCTATCTGATGATTTCTCACGAATGAAACAGTTCTAGTCCTGTAGAACCTCTTCTATATATATATATATATACATATATATACATATATATATATATACATATATATATATATATATATATGTATATATACAAAGCATGCATCGCTTCCTGTGAATGAAATGCTCTCATGACACATACTTGACCTGCCCTACCCCCAGGGGACTGAAGGTAACTGCTCGTGCACCTTGTCCCTGCATAGTCATAGGTTACAACGAAGCAGGAAGAAATTACATACCCACCCCCACCCCACAAGAAGCCACACCAACAACTCAGAACGTAAAGGGCCATAACTCTATGCCATGGACGATGTTGTCCAACGCTCTTCCGATTCTAAAGGATGTAAAGTCTGTCCTAAGCCAGAAGGCTTGTTTGACCGGTGCTTATCCCAGTTTCTTGGAGTGAAGTGACACAGATTACAAAACTTCCCCCTGGACAGGATACCAGTCCATCACAGGGTTATGTAAAGTACATATAAAATGTTAAGTTATAGTCTGTCTCTAGCCAGAAGGCTCTTTTCGCCGGTTCTTATCCCGGTTTCATGGCGTGAAGCGACTGAGACCACAAGACTCCCCCTGGACAGGACGCTAGTCCATCACAGGGTTAAAGTCTATCTTTAGCAGCCAGAAACCTCATTTGGCCGGTACTTATCCCGGTTTCATGGCGTGAAGCGACTGAGACCACAAGACTCCCCCTGGACAGGACGCTAGTCCATCACAGGGTTAAAGTCTATCTTAAGCAGCCAGAAACCTCATTTGGCCGGTACTTATCCCGGTTTCATGGCGTGAAGCGACTGAGAGTACAAGACTCCCCCTGGACAGGACGCTAGTCCATCACAGGGTTAAAGTCTATCTTAAGCAGCCAGAAACCTCATTTGGCCGGTACTTATCCCGGTTTCATGGCGTGAAGCGACTGAGACCACAAGACTCCCCCTGGACAGGACGCTAGTCCATCACAGGGTTAAAGTCTATCTTAAGCAGCCAGAAACCTCATTTGGCCGGTACTTATCCCGGTTTCATGGCGTGAAGCGACTGAGAGTACAAGACTCCCCCTGGACAGGACGCTAGTCCATCACAGGGTTAAAGTCTATCTTAAGCAGCCAGAAACCTCATTTGGCCGGTACTTATCCCGGTTTCATGGCGTGAAGCGACTGAGAGTACAAGACTTCCCCTGGACAGGACGCCAGTCCATCACAGGGTTAAACCCCAGATATTACTGGTACTCATTTTCAGCTGAGTATACTGGAGCAACGTGAAATGAAGTATTTTGCTCAAGAACACAACATATGCAACCCAGTCCAGGAACTGAACCCACAACACTATGATCATAAGTCCAGTCCCCTTACCACTAGGGCACACACCTCCATTATAATGGTAACTTGTAAATGAGGCACAAGAGGGAAACGCTATGAAATTGTAAGGAGCCCAGCGAGAAAGGGGGATGAGTGAAAAGGCAAAATATTTCTTGTGGGGGAATGTTGGGGGTCTGAACTCAGGACAACTTTTTATTGAAAGGCAGTCTGACAAGAAATCGACCAGGCACAAGGTTACACGTTCCATGGGGAGCGAGGCTTGGTGGTGTGGTAGGTTGGATTGGTAGCAAGGATAGATTGGATAGAAAGTAACATATTTCAGTGGGATCTGAGGTGTGTCAGAAGGATTGGTTGCAAGGATAAAGGAGGCACAAAGCAACATATTTCAGTGGGATCTGGAGGTGTGGCAGAAGGATTGGTTGCAAGGATAAATGAGGCACAAAGCAACATATTTCAGTGGGATCTGGAGGTGTGGCAGAAGGAATGGTTGCAAGGATAAACGAGGCACAAAGCAACATATTTCAGTGGGATCTGGAGGTGTGGCAGAAGGATTGGTTGCAAGAATAAACGAGGCACAAAGCAACATATTTCAGTGGGATCTGGAGGTGTGGCAGAAGGATTGGTTGCAAGAATAAACGAGGCACAAAGCAACATATTTCAGTGGGATCTGGAGGTGTGGCAGAAGGATTGGTTGCAAGAATAAACGAGGCACAAAGCAACATATTTCAGTGGGATCTGGATGTGTGGCAGAAGGATTGGTTGCAAGGATAAATGAGGCACAAAGCAACATATTTCAGTGGGAGCTTAGTAGAGTGATAGAAGGATTGGTTGCAAGGATAAAGGAGGCACAAAGTAACATATTACAGTGGGATCTGGATGTGTGGCAGAAGGATTGGTAGTAAGAGTATAGTAGACGCAAAGCAACATATTTCGGGGGGGAGCTTAGTAGTGTGGCAGAAGGATTGGCGTCAAGGGGGAGTAGAACGTGAAGAATTTTGGTAGGGAGTTAGAGGTCATCTAAAAACACTGCGTAATATCACAGGTGAGCAGATTGTCAGGTGAAGAGGTCAGAGGTCAGCTGACCAGCGATTAACGCTGTCATGTGACAGACAGGTCCTCGGGTTCGGGTCACAAATCATCGATGAACACAGCCAGTAGGTCAGAGGTCATCGATGAACACAGGCTGGAGGTCAGAGGTCGTCGGGTCACAGGTCATCGATGAACACAGGCAGTAGGTCAGAGGTCGTCGGGTCACAGGTCATCAATGAACACAGGCAGTAGGTCAGAGGTCGTCGGGTCACAGGTCATCGATGAACACAGGCAGTAGGTCAGAGGTCGTCGGGTCACAGGTCATCAATGAACACAGGCAGTAGGTCAGAGGTCGTCGGGTCAGTAGGTTATCAGGTCCGAGGTCAGCAGACTGTGTCATGTGACAGGCCCACAGGTCATGGATGAACACAGGCAGTAGGTCAGAGATCTTCGGGTCAGGAGGTCATCAACGACCACAATCATTGGGTCAGTAGGTTATCAGGTCAGATGTCAGCAGTGATCAATGAACAAGGTCAGTGGGTTATCGGGTCAGGAGGTCAAAGTCATCAATGAACAGAGTCAGGAGGTCAGAGGTTGGAGGTCATCCATTAACACAGACAGTAGGTCAGAGGTCATGAATGACCAGACCACAGTCGTCAGGAGGTCGGAGGTCATAGGTCACGAATAAACACAGTCGGGAGGTCATAGGTCACCAATAAACACAGTCGGGAGGTCGGAGGTCATAGGTCACCAATAAACACAGTCGGGAGGTCATAGGTCACCAATAAACAGTCGGGAGGTCGGAGGTCATAGGTCACCAATAAACGGTCGGGAGGTCGGAGGTCATAGGTCACCAATAAACACAGTCGGGAGGTCGGAGGTCATAGGTCACGAATAAACAGTCGGGAGGTCATAGGTCACCAATAAACAGTCGGGAGGTCGGAGGTCATAGGTCACCAATAAACGGTCGGGAGGTCGGAGGTCATAGGTCACCAATAAACACAGTCGGGAGGTCGGAGGTCATAGGTCACGAATAAACAGTCGGGAGGTCATAGGTCACCAATAAACAGTCGGGAGGTCGGAGGTCATAGGTCACCAATAAACGGTCGGGAGGTCGGAGGTCATAGGTCACCAATAAACACAGTCGGGAGGTCGGAGGTCATAGGTCACGAATAAACAGTCGGGAGGTCATAGGTCACCAATAAACAGTCGGGAGGTCGGAGGTCATAGGTCACCAATAAACACAGTCGGGAGGTCGGAGGTCATAGGTCACCAATAAACACGGTCGGGACGGGAGGTCGGAGGTCATAGGTCACCGATAAACAGAGTCGGCTGGCCAGAGGTCAGAGGTCAAAACCGTCAGAGGCGAGCGGGTTTGAAGGAGGGGGGGGGGGTCAGCAGAAATCTGTGGTGGTGTTTTCGGTGAGGGCCGAGCTGGCCCAAACGGTGGAGGAGGGCGCCGGGGTGTCCAAAAGTGTGTGGCCCTCCTTCGTCGGAAAGCAGTCGTCGTCGACGACATAATTGCCGCCGCCGCCGCCATCATCATCATCATCATCGTCATCGTCGTCGTTGTTGAAGACGCATCTCTTGTGTTTGTTGCATCGAACGCCGCCGCCGCCGCCGCCGCCGCCGCCGCAGCAGCAACAGCAGACGTTGCCGCACCTGGCTGTGCAGCTGGGGGTGCACCAGAAACAACACCTGCTGCGCACGAGCGCATTTGCGGCGGCGAGCAGGAAGCCGTTGACCTCCTTCCGGAAGCTGCCGTTCAGCCACGCGTAGAGCACCGGCTTCACGCAGGCGGAACTGATGGCGAAGATCTTGAGCAGGAGGTCGGTGAGCTTGAAGTATTTGCTGCGGACCAGCTCGTAGTCGAACTCGTCGAGCAGGACGAACAGATTCCACGGGAACCAGCAGACCGTGAAGATGACCAATATGGCGGCCAGGGCGCGGTCCGTTCGCTGTCGGCGACGCGCAGTGATCTCGCTGTGTTGCTTTTGCTGTTGGCTGTGGTGCAACAACAGCTGCTGCTGCTTCTTGAAGGCGCATTTCTGCACCACGAGGTGCACGCGGACGTGTATGGCGACGCTGAGTAGCAGCGGGACGCAGAACTGCACGGCGAACACGGTGGCGCGGTAGACGCGCCGAAGCGTGACGGACGGCCAGGCCTCGCCGCAGTAGACGAAGTGCGTGCGGTGCACGCTGGCCACAGAGACGGCGGCGACGCCCGACGACGACGACGCGGCGGACGAGATGTCGGACGGGAGCGAGGCCGGCGCGGGGGAGTGCGGCAGGGCGTAGAGGTTGGCGAACACTATGAGGGGAATCGAAGGCACAAAGGAGACGACCAGTATCGCCCCGACGATGATGATGGCGGCACGCTCCCGCCGCGCCCAGGACGACGATAAAATCCGCTCGGCGCCATCAGCCGACGACGTCGTCGTCGTCGTTGTTGTTGCCCCTGATGAGGGGAAATGCGCCGAAGGCTGCAAGAGCAGCGAAGAAACGGCCGGGGTGGTGGTGGTGGTGGGCGGAGTGGCGGGGGAAGAAACCCCGCTGGTTTTGCTCCTGCCTACGATACCAGCCCCACCACCGCCGCCGCCCCCGTTACTACCGCAAAGAGCCGCGTCTGCGTCACCACGTGCGGCGGCGGCGGCGCCACCGCTGCCACGACTACAACCGCCGCTATTACTATTCCCGCCGCCGCCGCCGCTACAACGCGTGCCGTTCTTGCCGCGCCCGTCACCGCCGAAAAGGCACCGCCCCAGCGAGAGCGGGATGAAGGAGGAGGAGGAGGAGGGCGGCGGCGCGGGCCGACGACAGTGCGACGAGGGACCGCCCAAAAGTGCCGCCGAGGCGGCGGCGGAGCGGGAGGCGGCGGCGGAGCGGGAGGCGGCGGCGACCGGCGCCGGAGCCGGCGCCGACGGGGGCGACGGGGGGAAGAGCAGGAGGAGGTATCGGTTGACGGAAATGGCGAGGATGGAGGCGGCGGAGACGTGCAGCGGCACGGCGAAGGTGGGCGCCACCACGTGGCACAGCCAGCGGCCGAACAGCCAGTTCTCGGTGAGCTGGTAGTGCAGCTGGAAGGGGAGGTTGAAGGCGCAGAGCGACACATCGGAGAGGGCCAGGGTGACGAGAAACACGTTGGTGACGCCCCCTATCGTCCCCGCGCCGCCGCCGCCCCGGAGCTGGCTGCTCCGGCGCCGCCGCCGCCGCCTCTGCCGCAGTATGGCGCACGCGACCAGCAGGTTGGCGACGAGGCCCGCCGCGATCACAAACGCGTACACGGCCACGATGCCGGCCTTCCACCCTCGACTGTTCAGCAGAACGTCGTCGTAGTACTCCGAGTAGCCGCCGCCGCCGGCGACCCCTGTGCCGGCGTCGTCCGACGTCACGTTGACCGAGTCGACGTCCACGTCGAAAAAAAACGGAACGCCGAGCACGTCGTCCCGCGCCATCGACGACGACGACGACACCATCTCCAGGTTGTCGCGCGCCTCCTCCGGCAGCACGTACAAATCCCTCGCCGCGGCGGCGGCGGCAGCGGCACCTGGTGGGAAATTATTCACCACCACAGCTGCTGCTGGCGCCGTCGCCGCTGTTGTTGTTGTTGTTGTCGTCGTCGTCGTCGTCGTCATGGCGACAGTCTCTGCAACAGCTGCCGTCAACGCCTTCAGCGTCGCCGTCGCTCTTGCCATGTGATCGCTCCCCCCCGGCGCCGCCGCAGCTGCTGCTGTTGTTGTTGTTGTTGTTCCGCCGCCGATCTTCTCCATCCCCCGCTCGACAACCTTCCCCACCACCTCCATCCCCAGCCTCGCCAACCCTGTCGCCAGGCGCGACGAACCGGCGATGCTTGGTGCAGCAGTGGTGGTGGTGGTGGTGGTGGTGGAAGATGCGGTGACTCCATCCCCCAGGCTGTGACGCATGCTAGGTGAAGTCACCACCATAGTGCTCTCACTGAATGCCGTCAAGTCCAAGGCACCAAAATCAGAACTATTGAAATCCAACATCTTAAGTCAATTTAATCCCATCAACTTTAGTCAGCTTCAATCCGGTTTAGTCTAGTCGCTTCTGGTTTAAACTGGTTTTAACTGGTACAGTTTAGTCTCATTTAATTTAGACCAGTTTTATCTAGTTTGAAAAAAAACTGGTTCAAACTGGTTTCAACTGCTGTAGACCAGTTTAATCTAGTTTGAAGAAAACTGGTTCAAATTGGTTTCAACTGCTTTAGACCAGTTTAATCTAGTTTGAAGAAAACTGGTTCAAATTGGTTTCAACTGCTTTAGACCAGTTTAATCTAGTTTGAAGAAAACTGGTTCAAATTGGTTTCAACTGCTTTAGACCAGTTTAATCTAGTTTGAAGAAAACTGGTTCAAATTGGTTTCAACTGCTTTAGCCCAGTTTTTATCTGGTCAAAACTGGTTTAGTCTAGTTGCTTCTGGCTTAACCTTTAAAGCGCTGTCCGCGACAAATTGCATGTGGGTGTTCCTAATAGTATTAAAAGGTGTGGCCTGGAAGATGTGGGCGTTCCTAATAGTATTAAAACGTCAGCTAGTCTTTTGGGGGCGTGTTCTCAAAAAGAAATTTAAATAATATTAGAGTGTGGTCTGAGAGATGAATACGTTCTCACAAACTGTTTCAGATAGCTTTTCTTTTTTGGAGGGGCAGGGTGTTGCTTCAAAGTGGTGGGTGTGTTCTCAAACACAGTCATGGGCGTGGTCTCAAAAACAATATGGAAATGAGGCTGAACCATTCATTAGTATCAATTCGAGGTATGCGTGGCCTCTCATAAGTAGTAAATAGGTGTGGAAAAGAGGCTGGATTTGTCAGAGTATTCATGGATGAGATACTGGAAGTAGGCGTGGTCTGGTGAGAGTGGGCGTGGTCTGGTGGGAGTAGGCGTGGCCTAGACAACCGTTTTTTTGTCTTCTTTCAGTAATTGATTATGGAAAAGTGGTTTTAACTTATCAAAAAGAGTTTATAGATAGGATATTGTAGGCAGGCGTCGTCTTGAAGAGACAAGCATAGTCAGAAACAGGTAGGCGTGGTCAGAAAAAGGCAGGCGTGGTCTGAAAGAGTTAGGCGTGGTCAGAAAGAATCAGGCGTCGTCTGAAAGAGGAAGGTGTAGTCTGAAAGAGGAAGGCGTTGTTTGAAAGAGAAAGGCGTGGTCTCAAAGAGGTAGGTGTGGTCTGAAAGAGGTAGGTGTGGTCTGAAAGAGGAAGGCGTTGTTTGAAAGAGAAAGGCGTGGTCTGAAAGAGGTAGGCGTGGTCTGAAAGAGGTAGGCGTTGTTTGAAAGAGAAAGGCGTGGTCTGAAAGAGGTGGCCGTGGTCTGAAAGAGGTAGGCGTGGTCTCAAAAAGTTTTTAAACCGTTTTATTTCAGTAAATAACTGTTGGAAAGAGGTGGGACATCTCAGATAATTAGAGTGTGAGTAGACGGTTATACTCCTGTGAGTAGAGGGTGGCACTCCTGGTGAGGAAAAGACTCTACTCTTGGTAAGTAGGCGACTGTATTCCAGTGAGTAGAAAACTGTACTCCAATGAATAGAAAACAGAACTCCAGTGAGTGAGAGACTGTACTCCAGTGAGTAGGAGTCTGTACTCTTACTGAGTAGAAAGTCTCATGTGCATTGAGTGGAACCGTGCACTCCTGTTAAGTAGAAAGTGAGTAAAGGGTGATACTCCTGCTGAGTAGAGATTTGCTATTGCAGTGAGTAAAAGACTGTACTCCAGTGAGTGGAAAGTTGAACTCCTGATTACTACTCAAGAAGGTAGAAGGCTGTACTCCAGTGAGTAAAAGACTGCACTCCAGTGAGTGGAAAGTTGAACTCCTGATTCTACTCAAGAAAGTAGAAGGCTGTTCTCCAGCGAGTAAAAAACTGTACTCCAGTGAGTGGAAAGTCGAATTCCAGGTAGCTACTCAAGTAAGTAGTAGGCTGTACTCCAGTGAGTGGAAAGTCGAATTCCAGGTAGCTACTCAAGTAAGTAGTAGGCTGTACTCCAGTGAGTGGAAAGTCGAATTCCAGGTAGCTACTCAAGTAAGTAGTAGGCTGCACTCCAGTGAGTGGAAAGTTGAACTCCTGGTGGCTACTCAAGTAAGTAGTAGGCTGCACTCCAGTGAGTGGAAAGTTGAACTCCTGGTGGCTACTCAAGTAAGTAGTAGGCTGCACTCCAGTGAGTGGAAAGTTGAACTCCTGGTGGCTACTCAAGTAAGTAGTAGGCTGCACTCCAGTGAGTGGAAGGTTGAACTCCTGGTGACTACTCAAGTAAAGTAAGTAGAAGGCTGTACTCCAGTGAGTGGAAAGTTGAATTCCTGGTGACTACTCAAGTAAGTAGAAGACTGTACTCCAGTGAGTGAAAGGTTGCACTCAGTAAAAAAAGTTTCTTTTTTCAATTATTTTGTATTTCATCAATGTCTTTTTTTCCTTTTTTTCCTCTTCAGCATCTGAAAACAGACGAAAGTATCTATAAATAATTGTTTCTGCTTTTGGCACAAGGCCAGCAATTACCCCCAGTGTATTACTGGTACTTTATACATAATATAAAACAGAGATGTTTATTGGTTGGTTAAACCACACACACACACACACGCAC
>OZ024766.1:21538636-21551136 GCA_964016885.1 Eledone cirrhosa | reverse complement strand
CATAGTGTAACGACAGAAGCCCCAGTATGGCCACAGTAGCCGCACAATGCCCCAGCATGGCCACAGTAACAGAGCATTGCCCCAGTAGCAGAGCATTGCTCCAGTATGGCCACTGTAACAGAGCATTGCCCCAGCATGGCCACAGTCTAACGACAGAAGCCGTTTTACGAACGAAAAGAATGAAACAATTAAAGAACGAAACACCGAACGAATGACAGAACGACAGAATGAAAGAATGAAATAATGAGGAAGGAAGGAATATAGTGCCCCAGCATGGCCACAGTAGCCGAAAAGTGCCCCAGTATGGCCAGAGGAAACGATTAAAGAACGAAAGAATAAAAGAATAAAACAACCATACAATGAACGAACGACAGAACGACAGAATGAAAGAATGAAAGAATGAGGAAGGAAGGAATACAGTGCCCCAGCATGGCCACAGTAGCATAAATGTGCCCCAGTATGGCCAGAGGAAACGATTAAAGAACGAAAGAATAAAAGAATAAAACAACCATACAATGAACGAACGACAGAACGACAGAATGAAAGAATGAAAGAATGAGGAAGGAAGGAATACAGTGCCCCAGCATGGCCACAGTAGCATAAAAGTGCCCCAGTATGGCCAGAGGAAACGATTAAAGAACGAAAGAATAAAAGAATAAAACAACTACACAATGAACGAACGACAGAACGACAGAATGAAAGAATGAAAGAATGAGGAAGGAAGGAATACAGTGCCCCAGCATGGCCACAGTAGCATAAAAGTGCCCCAGTATGGCCAGAGGAAACCATTAAAGAACGAAAGAATAAAAGAATAAAACAACCATACAATGAACGAACGACAGAACGACAGAATGAAAGAATGAAAGAATGAGGAAGGAAGGAATACAGTGCCCCAGCATGGCCACAGTAGCATAAAAGTGCCCCAGTATGGCCAGAGGAAACCATTAAAGAACGAAAGAATAAAAGAATAAAACAACTACACAATGAACGAACGACAGAACGACAGAACGAGAGAACTACAGAACGACAGAATGACAGAATGAGGAAGGAATAAAGGTTTTACCTTATAAATGACTGTTGGTTTGTTTGTTTTTTCACAGCATCACAGCTTATAATCCCGGCCGAATGGAAGGGATTTAGTCCCTGGGGGGGTCAGCACTTCCCCTCTAGCTCGGTACAACGGTGAGTGGGGCTTTGGTTTAGTGTCAAACTAGCGACGGGATATTCAGAGAAAGAGAGCCCCACCCACGGGCATCCACGGTAAGGCAGTTGTACAAAGATGCGGTAATAATATTACTGATGTCATATAGCCCATATATTAGTCTCTCTCTCTCTCTCTCACTCTGTTTCTGTCTCTCTCTGTCGCTCTAATGCCCCCCTCTCTCTCTAATGCCCCTCTCTTTCTCTCTAACGCATTATCTCTCTCTCTTACTCTCACGAATCCCCCCCCCCTCTCTCTATACATATATATATATATATTTCTCTCTCTCTCTAACGCATTATCTCTCTCTTTCACTCTCTCTTACTCTCACGAATCCCCCCCTCTCTCTCTATACATATATATATATATATATATTTCTCTCTCTCTCTAACGCATTATCTCTCTCTTTCACTCTCTCTTACTCTCACGAATCCCCCCCCCTCTCTCTCTATACATATATATATATATATATATATATATATTTCTCTCTCTCTCACTGTGTCTGTCTCTCTCTGTCGCTCTAATGCCCCTCTCTTTCTCACTCTCTCTAACGCATTATCTCTCTCTCTCTCTTACTCTCTCTATATACATATATATTTCTCTCTCTCTCTCACTCTGTGTCTGTCTCTCTAATGCCCCCCTCTAAAGCACTCTCTCTGTCTGTCTGTCTCTCTCTCTCTAACGCAAGCTCTCTCTCTTTATCTCTCTCTAATACATACGCTCTCTCTCTCTCTCTCTCTATATATATATATATATGTGTGTGTGTGTGTACGTGTGTATGTGTTTGAACGATATACAAAAGACATTTTTAGTCCTATCCAGGTCGTTAAAATAAAGGCGACCCGCGAGTACTTTAATTAGAGTATGTCACTCCCCAAGTATAATACATATATATATATATGTGTGTGAGTATATGATTATATATATATATACATATATGTGCATGAATGTGTGTATATATATATATATATATATATATATCAAGAAACGAACAAACAAGCAGATGCATCACCATTAGTATTAGTTTCACGCTTGAAAGAAAGAGAGTGAGTTACGTAGTCACTCAGAGCTGTACGGGAGCCTGCCAAAAGTCAGCTCTAAAGTGACACAGAGGAGACTGAGGTTAGCTGGACATGCTCACCGACATCCAGAGTTGGCACTGCACTCAGTGCTCCTGTGGGAGCCCCCTACATGGACACACTGGAAGAGGGAGACTGAGGTTAGCTGGACATGCTCACCGACATCCAGAGTTGACACTGCACTCAGTGCTCCTGTGGGAGCCCCTACATGGACACACTGGAAGAGGGAGACTGAGGTTAGCTGGACATGCTCACCGACATCCAGTGCTCCTGTGGGAGCCCCTACATGGACACACTGGAAGAGGGAGACCAAGGTTAACATATGTTGATGCCCTAAGGACAGACACTGGTCTGTTGGAGATGCAGGACATGGCAGCGATAATGAGGGACAGAGACCGCTGGAGAGAACTCGTCCAATGAACTCGGGAATTTTACCTGCCCTAGATATATAAACTATGTAAATATATATATATATAATAATAATAATAATGAAATTATTGTGTAAAGTGCTCAGGTGCACTACAACTCGTCAATATAGTACATAGAATAATACACAAATGCCAGGGAAGTACATGTTTGTATGTGTTAGCTGTAGTGTTGGCAGATATATGTGTGTATGTATGTGTGTGTATACAACAGGAGGAAACATAATAGCACCACTGACGATGTTGCAGATGTGCAACGAAAGAACTTTGTTAGACTATATATATATATGTGTTTGTGTCTATCTATAGTATATCTGTATTTTTGACCGTTGGTCAGTCAATGGTAAACGTTGAGGACCGAGTTCCATATATTCTATTATGCGCATTTCGAAAACAACATCATCCTGGGACGACAGTTGTGTTCTCATCAGATAAAATAAGTAATGGTAGTATGGCGGTGGAGGTGGTGGAGGTAGTGGTGGTGGGGAGGGGTGTAGTGGAGGAGGGGGGGGGGGGGTAATGGTAGTGTGGAGGATGTGGTGGTGGTGGTAGTAATGGTAGGGTGGTGGTGGTGATGGGGGGGGGGGGTAATGGTAGTGTGGAGGAGGTGGTGGTGTTGGTAATGGTGGTGTGGTGGTGGTGATGGTGATTATGCGTCATTCATTTACATAAATATATATGTTGCTGTTTTCATCCGATGCTGTTGCTGTGGTGGTGTAGTGTGTGTATATATATATATACATACATATATATACACACATCTATATATATATATATATATAGAGAGAGAGAGAGAGAGAAAAAAACTGGAGTAATACGACAACGTTGATATAGAGAGGGAGTGAGAGAGATATAACATAACATTTAGAGAGGGAGTGAGAGAGATACAACATAGATATAAAGTGAAAGCAACTAGTAGTAATAAATAGAGAGGGAGTGAGAGAGATATAACATAACATTTAGAGAGGGAGTGAGAGAGATACGACATAGATATAAAGTGAAAGCAACTAGTACTAATATATAGAGAGGGAGTGAGAGAGATATAACATAACATTTAGAGAGGGAGTGAGAGAGATACAACATAGATATAAAGTGAAAGCAACTAGTAGTAATAAATAGAGAGGGAGTGAGAGAGATATAACATAACATTTAGAGAGGGAGTGAGAGAGATACAACAGAGATAAAAAGTGAAAGCAACTGGTAGTAATAAATAGAGAGGGAGTGAGAGAGATATAACATAACATTTAGAGAGGGAGTGTGAGAGATACGACATAGATATAAAGTGAAAGCAACTAGTAGTAATAAATAGAGAGGGAGTGAGAGAGATATAACATAACATTTAGAGAGGGAGTGAGAGAGATACGACATAGATATAAAGTGAAAGCAACTAGTAGTAATAAATAGAGAGGGAGTGAGAGAGAGAGATAGATACAACATAATATAGAGAGAGTGAGAGCAACAAGTTATGATATATATAGAGAGGGAGTAATACAACGTTGATATAGAGAGTGAGAGCAACTAGTAATAATATATAGAGAGGGAAAGGGAGCAACACGAGACAACATATAGAGAGTGAGTGACACAACATAGCTATAGAGAGGGAAAGGGAGCAACACTAGACAACATATAGAGAGGGAAAGGGAGCAACACGAGAGAACATATAGAGAGTGAGTGACACAACATGGCTATAGAGAGGGAAAGGGAGCAACACTAGATAACACATAGAGAGGGAAAGAGAGCAACACATAGAGAGTAAGTGACACAACATAGCTATAGAGAGGGAAATGGAGCAATACGAGACAACACATAGAGAGTGAGTGACACAACATAGCTATAGAGAGGGAAAGGGAGCAACACTAGACAACACATAGAGAGAGTGAGTGACACAACATAGCTATAGAGAGGGAAAGAGAGCAACACGAGACAACACATAGAGAGTAAGTGACACAACATAGCTATAGAGAGGGAAAGGGAGCAACACTAGACAGCACATAGAGAGTGAGTGACACAACATAGCTATAGAGAGGGAAATGGAGCAACACTAGACAACACATAGAGAGTGAGTGACACAACATAGCTATAGAGAGGGAAATGGTGCAACACTAGGCAACACATAGAGAGTAAGTGACACAACATAGCTATAGAGAGGGGAAAGAGAGCAACACTAGACAGCATATAGAGAGGGAAAGAGAGTAACACGAGAGAGCTACACACTTCCGGTGTCCGTTGCTGAGAGAGAAAGAAAGCTTCGTTAGAAACTTCATCTTTGTAAGTTCGATACACGATCAAACTTTCTCCATTTTCTTCTAATTTCTGCAGCTTTTATCATCGATTTTGTTATCTGTCAGATAATTATTGTTTCCTCTCTCATATTTTCCTCTTTTTAGTCGTTGTTGATGTTGTTGTTGTCGTTAATTTGGTGAAGAATTCCAGGATTTTGTCATTTTTTTCTCTCCTTCATTTTCTTTTTGTACATCGTGACTCACATGTGGTGTATATATATATGTATATATAGTATATAGTGTGTATATATATATATATATGTATATATAGTATATAGTGTGTATATATATAGTGTGTGTATATATATATATAGTGTATATATATATATAGTGTGTGTATATATATATATAGTGTCTATAGTATATATATATATATAGTGTGTGTATATATATATATAGTGTATATGTGGTGTATATATATATATATAGTGTGTATATATATATATAGTATATATATATATATATATAGTGTGTATAGATGGTATGGTGTATATATATATATATATATATAGTGTATATATAGTGTGTATATGGTGTATATGTGGTGTGTATATATATAGTGTGTATATAGTATATATATATATATAGTGTATATATAGTGCGTATATAGTGTATATGTGGTGTATATATATATATATATAGTGTGTATATAGTATATATATATAGTGTATAGATGGTATGGTGTATATATATATATAGTGTATATATGCTATGGTGTATATATATATAGTGTATAGATGGTATGGTGTATATATATATATAGTATGGTGTATATAGAGTGAATGTATATGGTATATATAGTGTATATAGTATATATAGTGTGTATAGTATGGTGTATATATATATATATATATATAGTATGATGTATATACCATATATATATAGTATGGTGTATATACCATATATATATAGTATGGTGTATATACCATATATATATAGTATGGTGTATATACCATATATATATATAGTATGGTGTATATACCATATATATATAGTATGGTATATATAGTATATATAGTATGGTGTATATACCATATATATATAGTATGGTGTATATACCATATATATATAGTATGGTGTATATAGTATATATATATATAGTCAGTATATATATATATATAAATACATGTTTTTTATGTCTATTTTCAGAAGGGACCACATTTTTTGGAACCATGGCAATGAATAGTCAGAAAGCTGGGGTAAGGATATTATTATCTTTGGGGTTAACTTGACCTTTCATCCTTACAGGGGTCAGTAAAATAAAGTACCAGTAATACACTGGGGCAATTGCTGGCCTTGTGCCCCCAAAAGT
Organism: Eledone cirrhosa; assembly: GCA_964016885.1. Classification (NCBI taxonomy): domain Eukaryota; kingdom Metazoa; phylum Mollusca; class Cephalopoda; order Octopoda; family Eledonidae; genus Eledone; species Eledone cirrhosa. Next base: position 21,544,837 of record OZ024766.1, on the reverse strand, counting down.
AGAAACAGTTATTATGGGGTCTGTAAAATAAAGTACCAGTAATACACTGGGGTAATTGCTGGCCTTGTGCCCCCCAAAAGTAGAAACAGTTATTATGGGGTCTGTAAAATAAAGTACCAGTAATACACTGGGGTAATTGCTGGCCTTGTGCCCCCAAAAGTAGAAACAGTTATTATGGGGTCTGTAAAATAAAGTACCAGTAATACACTGGGGTAATTGCTGGCCTTGTGCCAGTGAGTGCTGGGTGCTTTTTTGCCGTGGCCCCTCCACGACCACTTTACAGTGAAAGGGGGTGGGGGCTTATTGTCTATATGCTTCAGCGTCGGGTTGTACCCGTAGGGGGGTCGGGGGCCTTTTGTATAGATTTAGAATATCCTGTATTTAATAATTTTTGGGGGTTTGTCTTCCAAGGTTAGGGTTAGGGTTTATTAATAATTTGTTTTTGGCAGTATCGGTAGAGGGTCGGACGCCATGCTTTCCAGCATAGTTACGTCCCTTTACGATCTGAGTTCAAATCCCGCCGAGGTTGACTTTGCCTTTCATCCTTACGGGGTCGATAAAATAAAGTACCAGTAATACACTGGAGTAATTGCTGGCCTTGTGCCTAAAGCAGAAATAATTATTACGGGGGTCAGTAAAATAAAGTACCAGTAATACACTGGGGTAATTGCTGGCCTTGTGCCCCCCAAAAGTAGAAACAATTATTACGGGCGTCAGTAAAATAAAGTACCAGTAATACACTGGGGTAATTGCTGGCCTTGTGCCCCCAAAAGTAGAAACAATTATTACGGGGTTACGGGGGTCAGTAAAATAAAGTACCAGTAATACACTGGGGGTAATTGCTGGCCTTGTGCCTAAAGTAGAAATAATTATTACGGGGGGGTCAGTAAAATAAAGTACCAGTAATACACTGGGGTAATTGCTGGCCTTGTGCCTAAAGTAGAAATAATTATTACGGGGGGGGGGGGGTCGGTAAAATAAAGTACCAGTAATACACTGGGGTAATTGCTGGCCTTGTGCCCCCCAAAAGTAGAAACTATTATTACGGGGGTCAGTAAAATAAAGTACCAGTAATACACTGGGGTAATTGCTGGCCTTGTGCCTAAAGTAGAAATAATTATTACAGGGGTCAGTAGAATAAAGTACCAGTAATACCACTGGGGTAATTGCTGGCCTTGTGCCCCCCAAAAGTAGAAACAATTATTACGGGGGTCAGTAAAATAAAGTACCAGTAATACACTGGGGTAATTGCTGGCCTTGTGCCCCCCTAAAGTAGAAATAATTATTACGGGGGTCAGTAAAATAAAGTACCAGTAATACGCTGGGTATTTGCTGGCCTTGTGCCCCCTAAAGTAGAAACAGTTAATAATTTGTTTTTTGTTTTGTCTTCCAGGGGCAGTTGATGAAGGCGGTGGAGGTGATTGAGGGCCAGCTGGACGCCGAGATCCAGAAGCTGGACAACCTGGACGAGGAGGACTTTATGGCACTCCGCCGACGACGCATGGAGGAGCTTAAGCGTAACCAACACCAGCAGAAGGAGTGGCACGAACAGGGGCACGGCGAATACACGGAGATCACCGGGGAGAGGGAGTTCTTTGACGAGTGCAAGAAGAGTAAAAGGGTCGTCTGTCATTTCTATCGGGAGTCGACTTTCCGCTGCAAGATCGTCGACAAGCACCTCAAGATCCTGGCCCCGCGGCACATGGAAGCGAAGTTCCTGAAGCTGAGCGTCGAGAGGTGCCCCTTCCTGGTCGAGCGGCTCAAAATCAAGGTCCTGCCCAGCATCTACGTGGCGGTGGACGCGAAAACGGTGTGCCACATCCGCGGCTTCACGGAGCTGGGCAACACGGACGACTTCCCCACGGAGACCCTCGAGTGGCGCCTCGGCCAGACGAAGGTGATCGACTACGAGGGCGACGCCGGCCAGCCCTTGCCCGGGGGCCCGACGAAGCCCGTGGTGAACATTAGAAACTTGGCTGGAAAGACAATCCGGAATAACAGCGATGATGATAGTGATGATGATGATTGGTAGTGATGATGATGATGGTGGTGGCGGAGTGTGCTACAGGGATGAGAGGGAGGGAGGGGGCGTTGTGTGTGTATGTATGGGTATATATGTGAAAATATGTATCATTACTTAAACCCCCCCCCCACTCCAGGGGGCAACCCTTTGATTAAAATCAAATATACTTATCCAAGTACCCTGGGGCAATGTAGTTTCAGAATATATATATGGTTATGGGGGGAAGGGGCGGCGTCTATCTCCAACACCATTGGAGGAGTTTGTGAACAGACAGACAGACGGGAACTACAACTTTATATGTTATAGATATATATAGGGTCAAGTATGAAATTTGTAGAAATATATAGGAAGAGAATTGGATTGCTACAAATTTCATATTTGACGCTATAGATAAATGTGAACATATCTGTATGTGTGTATGTGAACATATCTATATGTATGTATGTTTGTATATGTGTATATATATGACAGGAACTACAACTTTATATATATATATAATTATATGTTATATATATATATAGATATATATATATATTGGGTCAAGTATGAAATTTGTAGAAATATATAGGAAAAGAATTGGATTACTACAAATTTCATATTTGACGCTATAGATAAATGTGTGTGAACATATCTATATGTATGTACGTATGTGTGTGTGTGTATATCTATATGTATGTATGTATGTGTGTATATATATGACAGGAACTATAACTTTATATGTATAGATATATATATATATTGGGTCAAGTATGAAATTTGTAGAAATATATAGGAAGAGAATTGGATTGCTACAAATTTCATATTTGACCCTATAGATAAATGTGTGTGAACATATCTATATGTATGTATGTATGTGTGTACGTATGTGTGTATGTGAACATATCTATATGTATGTACGTATGTGTGTGTGTGTATATCTATATGTATGTATGTATGTGTGTATATATATGACAGGAACTACAACTTTATATGTATAGATATAGATATATATTGGGTCAAGTATGAAATTTGTAGAAATATATAGGAAAAGAATTGGATTACTACAAATTTCATATTTGACGCTATAGATAAATGTATGTGAACATATCTATATGTATGTATGTGTGTGTATATATATATATATATATATATGTGTGTATATGTATGGGTATATATATGTGTGTGTGTGTATATATATATATATATATATATACCATTGATTTGTCTTTATTTCTAATAAAATACTTTCAACTTGTTTTACTGGATTACTGGATTTTATTTCTTCATTTTCCTACTGGCATTGCACAGTCTATCTAGGACTACATTATCTAATGTACAGTGTCTTTCATTAGAAATATGGCAATGAAAGGGTTAAGGTGTTTAATAATTTTATGTAAGAACCTTTGTTAATAGTATATATAGAGTAATGTGAGATGTTATGTGAGGTAAAGCCTTTACTGTGACAATACAATAGTATATATAGAGTAATGTAAATGTTATGTGAGATATTATGTGAGGTAAAGCCTTTACTGTGACAATACAATAGTATATATAGAGTAATGTAAATGTTATGTGAGATATTATGTGAGGTAAAGCCTTTACTGTGACAATACAATAGTATATATAGAGTAATGTAAATGTTATGTGAGATATTATGTGAGGTAAAGCCTTTACTGTGACAATACAATAGTATATATAGAGTAATGTAAATGTTATGTGAGATATTATGTGAGGTAAAGCCTTTACTGTGACAATACAATAGTATATATAGAGTAATGTAAATGTTATGTGAGGTAAAGCCTTTACTGTGACAATACAATAGTATATATAGAGTAATGTAAATGTAATGTGAGATATTATGTGAGGTAAAGCCTTTACTGTGACAATACAATAGTATATATAGAGTAATGTAGATGTTATGTGAGGTAAAGCCTTTACTGTGACAATACAATAGTATATATAAAGTAATGTAAAGGGTTTAATAAAAGACAAAAGATAATTAGTTACTTTATTATGAAAATTTATTAACAAACAAACAAACCTAGACCCTAATGAGGTCACAACACAGCCTGACACATTCCTGGGGCAAAGAACGAGACATTCTTGTCTAAGAGTTTAAATTGTCTTTTCTTTATTTGGTACATGGATGAGGGACTCAACTTCCTCCAAGAGATTTCCAGCTGGATATAAAGAAGACAGGTATACAGTATATATATATGTGTGTGTATATATATATATATTTGTGTATGTATATGTATATATGTATGTACAACCTGTGTCATAGTCGGGTCGTTGGCGACTAAACTGGCAACCCCACCAAGGTTTCTTGGTGAGGAGGGTGACTTTGGACATCCTGCAGGACTAAAAACAAAACCTGTCAAAGGGCAAAGGAGCTCTTAAGAGTCAATGGCCATCCAAAATCACCGGGAGAGATGACCCCTTAGCCTTTGTCAAGGCAGAATTCTAGGAGAAGGAAAACTCTGATATAACACCTACAACCCTGATGGTATCCAATGATGTTGACTTGTTCTACTTTTTGGTAAATATCATCTTGGTTAAGAGAGTGGGACTGGCTTTGTGCAGTGCCTTTGCTCACTATAAAAGCTTCACGGCACAGGCATTGCTTTATATCTGGAGATCTCTCTGCACTTGTCGTCACATGGTACCATGGGCCCAGCACTATGTGTCAATAATTGTCACAAGTGTAGTGTTTGTACCAGAGTTTTCAAGTCGCTGGCTGGACTAAAAAGTCACACTCGTTCAGCGCATCGGTAGGGGTTCTCCTACATGGATATAAAGTAGTGGCCGTACTCGAAAACGAGTTGGCAGCCATCATATGTATATATATATGTGTGTGTGTGTGTATATATATTATTGAGGTGTGAGATGTTTCTCTATTGACGAACTGAGAAATAAGATTGCTGGAATGTTCCAGGTATGAGTTGTCACTGTTACAGGGGAGATAATCCTGTATTGTCTTATCACTGTTACAGGAGAGCTATGTTAAGTGGACGTGTAGGTATCATGACAAAAAGGACCCAGTCCACGCTGTAGAGTGGTCGTGGAGGCAACACGGTAAAAAGGCTCCCAGTCCACACTGTAAAGTGGTCGTGTAGGAGACACAGTAAAAAGGCTCCCAGTCCACACTGTAAAGTGGTCATGTAGGAGACACAGTAAAAAGGCTCCCAGTCCACACTGTAAGGTGGTCATGTAGGAGACACAGTAAAAAGGCTCCCAGTCCACACTGTAAGGTGGTCATGTAGGAGACACAGTGAAAAGGCTCCCAGTCCACACTGTAAAGTGGTCATGAAGGAGACACAGTAAAAAGGCTCCCAGTCCACACTGTAAAGTGGTCATGTAGGAGACACAGTAAAAAGGCTCCCAGTCCACACTGTAAAGTGGTCATGAAGGAGACACAGTAAAAAGGCTCCCAGTCCACACTGTAAATGTGGTTGGTGTTAGGAAGGGCATCCAGCCAGAAACGTGGACATGCCTACAAAGTCAGAAAACAGCACAGCTCCCATGTATTTCAGAAACATATTTCGGATTCACATCCTTTATCCTTTATACTCTTCCCTTCATTCTACACATCTTACACATCTTACACACACCACGCATCTCAACGTACACCCACTTACATCTCTCTCTCCACCACCGGACCTTGTTACCCGGAGATTTACCCATTTGCATTGTCGAGGCTTCCAAACGACTTAAAGATATAAGATATATATATATATATACATATATATATAACGAAGGAAATGTGGTAAGGAACCAGGTGGACCATAACGCACCAAAGTACTCAATACTTAGGGTAGTAGAGTGGGTAATAGGAAGGAGTAGGACCCCGACGGCTGAGCTCAAGCCGTTTCGACGGCTAATTCTGGACTGAATTAGCCGTCGAAACGGCTTGAGCTCAGCCGTCGGGGTCCTACTCGTTCCTATATATATATATATCATCATTTCATCATTTCATTTTTACATCCGCTTTTTCCCTGCTTGCAAGGGTGGGACGGGAACTGATGCTGGCTTGATTTCTACAGCTGGATGCCCTTCCTAACACCAACCTCATTTACAGTGAGTGCTGGGTGCTTTTTTGCCGTGGCACCTCCACGACCCCTTTACAGTGAGTGCTGGGTGCTTTTTTTGCCGTGGCACCTCCACGTCCACTTTACAGTGAGTGCTGGGTGCTCTTTTGC
>OZ024766.1:21526136-21531136 GCA_964016885.1 Eledone cirrhosa | reverse complement strand
TCACATAATATCTCACATAGCATTTACATTACTCTATATATACTATTGTATTGTCACAGTAAAGGCTTTACCTCGCATAATATCACACATAACATTTACATTACTCTATACATACTATTGTATTGTCACAGTAAAGGCTTTACCTCACATAATATCTCACATAACATTTACATTACTCTATATATACTATTGTATTTTCACAGTAAAGGCTTTACCTCACATAATATCTCACATAACATCTACATTACTCTATATATACTATTGTATTGTCACAGTAAAGGCTTTACCTCACATAATATCTCACATAACATTTACATTACTCTATATATACTATTGTATTGTCACAGTAAAGGCTTTACCTCACATAATATCTCACATAACATTTACATTACTCTATATATACTATTGTATTGTCACAGTAAAGGCTTTACCTCACATAATATCAAATCTATGAGATTTTGATGATATTTATTTTGAGAACAATACCTTAACATCAGTATGAGCAGACAGTTATGGCCAGTTTAAATACTAAAGGGTTAAACCGCTCTATCATATTCCCTAGAATTAAGGTAGCCAACAATGAGGAGCTGTAGATCTTTAGGGTCACACAGCTCGTAAAAAAAAGGGTCCACTTTGGGGCCCCACATCAATAAAAAATAGCGAAACTAACATTTTTCTTCATTTATAGATTTAATTGTTTATATTGAGCAGACACGAGGGAAGTCCTTTAGCAATAGTGATCCCTAAAATTAATGGCTGGGGTTAGTAGAACATTTAATGACCCTTAAAATCAAGGACTCAGTTTAGAATCTTTAAGACCCCTAAAATAAAGGACTGTGGTTAGAATCTTTAAGACCCCTAAAATTCAGAACTGGTGTTAGAACCTTTAGGTACACTAAAATAAAGGACTGGGATTAAAACCCTTAATATCCCCTAAAGTAAAGGACTGGGGTTAGAACCCTTGATGATCTCAAAAATTAAGGGCTGCGAGTAGAATCTTTAAGTCCCCTAAAATTAACGACTGGGATTAAAACCTTTTGGTCCCCTAAAAAATTAAGGACTAGGATTAAAACCTTTAATCTCCCCTAAAATTAAGGACTAAGGTTAGAACCCTTAAAGAGCTGGAGTTAAAACCTTTAATGTTCCCTAAAATTAATGACTGGGATTAAAACAGTCCCACTCAAAATAAAATAAATCTATTGGGATTAGACAATCTAATGAGCCTTAAAATTAGGGGCTGGCATCAAAACCTTTAATGTTCCCTAAATTTAAGAATGTGGTCAGAACCCTTAATCTCCCCTAAAATTAAGGGCTAGGTTTAGAATCTTTAAGTCCCCTAAAATTAACGACTGGGATTAAAACCTTTCGGTCCCTTAAAAAATAAAAAAATAGGATTAAAACCCTTAATCTCCACTAAAATTTAGGACTATGGTTAGAACCTTTAAGTCCCCTAAAATTGAGGGCTATGGTTAGAATCTTTAAGTCCCCTGAAATTAAGGGCTGGAGTCAAAACCTTTAATGTTTCCTAAATTTAAGAATGTGGTCAGAACTCTTAATCTCCCCTAAAATTAAGGGCTAGCCTTACCAGATCCCCTTACAATTTGTTGTCTTGTTCTTGAAGTTGAACTTCATGTAAAGGGGGTTAGTGCTGAGAAAATTGTCTAGGGATGATCTCCCTATCACTGAGGGCTGGGGTGCGCAAAATTTCGGCTCTTTCTCAAGAACAAATCGGCCCTTTGCGCGCTGCAGCTTGGCCAATAGCTGCTTGTCGTTGGTTACGATGTCCCGCGGCGGAGGGCACATGCATGTGTTGGCATCGCTAGTGTCCGTGCATTCTCGCCAGTCCAAGGGCCCGACTAGCGTGTGCTTACGTGTGGAAACCGAAGCGGACGGGCAAGTGCAGGCGGAATAGGGGCTGGGCTGGCGGCTGGCAGATTTCTTTGGGTTGTTGCTGCTGCTGTTGTTGTTGTTGTTGTTGAGGCAGTCCGTGCTGCCGTCTTTTCCTCCGCTGCCGTCTTTTCCGCTGCATCTGCCACCGCTGCAACCACCACCGTCTTTTCCGCTGCATCTGCCACCGCTGCCGTCTTTTCCGCTGCATCCGCCACCGCTGCAGCCGCCACCGTCTTTTCCGCTGCATCTGCCACCACTGCCGTCTTTTCCGCTGCATCTGCCACCGCTGCCGTCTTTTCCGCTGCATCTGCCACCACTGCCGTCTTTTCCGCTGCATCTGCCACCACTGCCGTCTTTTCCGCTGCATCTGCCATCGCTGCCGTCTTTTCCGCTGCATCTGCCACCGCTGCTGTATTTTCCGCTGCATCCGCCACCGCTGCCGTCTTTTCCGCTGCCGTATTTTCCGCCACCGCTGCCTCCGCCTGCGCTCCTTCGGTTGGCGGCGGCGATGACGCCGAGCAGCACGTCCTTGTCGAAGAGCAGGCTCTTCGGCACACTCGTCGTGGTGACCGCGCCGCCACCCACGGCCCCTCCATTCCTCTTGGAAGCGGAGAAGCTCTTTTGGAACTGCGTATAGCTGGAGGGGCGGGTGGTGGGGACTTCCATGGAGGGGCCGGTGGCGCTGTTCCTGGTGGGGGGGCTTCTCACGTTCTTGCTTTTCTTGGTGGGTGCGGTGTTGGTGTAGAACTTAGATGGGGGCCCGGTGTTGTAGCTCTTATACCTCTGAAAGGTGGGGTGCGGGATCAGAGGGAATTTCTTCTTGGTGGCGTTGGTGGTGGCGTTTCTCTTTGCAGCGGCGGGGGTGGTGGTGGCGGCGGCGTTGCTGTTATTTTTCCTGCAGGAGCAGGGGGTCGTGCCATTGCTGCTGCTGCTGTTGTTGTTGTTGTTGCTGTCGTTGACGTGGGTGACGGTGAACGTGTAACTCGGGCAGCCAGTCCGGGGACTTCTACTGCTCGTGTACCCCGGCGCACAGCCGGAAACATTAGGCCGATGGTTTTCTTTCATTTCGAGGACATGCTTGAAGTTTGATATCATCAACATGATGATGCTCGGCTCCCCCTGGTGGGCGTTCGAAGTCGGTTGAAAAAAAAAAATCTTGCTGAAGGACCTCAGCGAGGTTTTGAAACTTGTGTTGACGAAAAGGTTGTCTGGTTCCTGTGGAAGAAGAAAATATGGTAAACGGCATAAGAATAAGAATATTAGTAAGATTAGTAATAATAATGCTTTGTTTATTAACCACAAGGGTTTACACAAAGTAGACATTAAGGACAGGACAGTACAGGACAATACAGGGCATTACAGGATGGTACAGGACAATACAGGACAATACAGGGCATCACAGGACAATACAGGACAACATAGGACAGGACAGGACAGTACAGGACATTACAGGACAATATAGGACAACACAGGACAATACAGGACAATACAGGACAACAGAGGACAACACCGGACAACACAGGACACTACAGGATGGTACAGGACAATACAGGACAACACAGGACAATACAGGACAATACAGAACAATACAGGATGGTACAGGACAATACAGGACAACAGAGGACAACACCGGACAACACAGGACAATACAGGATGGTACAGGACAATACAGGATGGTACAGGACAATACAGGATGGTACAGGACAATACAGGATGGTACAGGACAATACAGGACAACACAGGACAGTACAGGACAACACAGGACAGTACAGGACAATACAGGACAGTACAGTACAATACAGGACAATACAGGACAATGCAGGACAACACAGGACAATACAGGACAATACAGGACAGTACAGGACAATACAGGACAAGGGCTAACATGAAGGAAAACATTAGAGACAGCACAGAACAGTAAAGGACGATACAAAGTGGGTTTTGGCCGTGTAAAAAAGGTTATAGCCCCAGAAGGCTGACAGGGTGGATATTAAACAATGATGATGATATGTGTGTGTGTGTGTGTGTATATATATATATATATATACAGGGTGTCCCCAAAAAATGGATGTCCCATTAAAATGTAAACATACTTCAACAGCATTCTAAAACATATTGCCTGCACAGGTAATATATACACTCACATATATATACATACATGTATATATATATTTATATATATATATATATATATATATATATATATAAATAAACATATATTTACACATACATATATATTTATATACACACATATATATATAAAGTATATATATATTCACATATTCAAACATACATACATACATGTATATATACTTACAGACATATATATTTACATACATGCATATATATATATATACACATATATATAAATTTATGTGTGTGTGTATATATATATATATAAAGTATATATATATTCACATATTTAAACCTACATACATACATGTATATATATATATATTAATATATTTATATACATATAAAGATAAAGTACATATATTCACATATTTAAACATACATACATATATGCATATAAGTATGTATATATAACACAGACGGAACATATATAAATAAGAGACTATAACTCACCCTGCACCGCCTTTCCACCCACGCTGTGTCGAAAATATATATACTGCGTACTGACTCGATGGGGACTCTTGTCAAAACTTCTGAGTGAAACCGGAAGTAGGTGTTCGAATTTAGAAGCCACGTGTAGCGGATGTTGTCGGCTTGGTGTTGCTAGGCAACGTGGTAACGAGATCACGTGATAGCGGTGTCAGTGATGGTGGTGGTAGTGGTGGAAGGCAGTTTAGGTTTTAAGAGAGATGTAGCTTAGATATTTGCTGTAGTGGAGTCTGTGCTGCTGTACGGGTCTGAGACTTGGACACTGGCCAAGAAGCTCACTCAGATGGTGGATGGGTGCTACACGAGAATGCTGAGGATGGCTCGTTGTTGTAGTGGAGTCTGTGTTGCTGTACGGGTCTGAGACTTGCACACTGGCCAAGAAACTCACTCAGATGGTGGATGGGTGCTACACGAGAATGCTGAGGATGGCTCGTTGTTGTAGTGGAGTCTGTGCTGCTGTACGGGTCTGAGACTTGGACACTGGCCAA
>OZ024766.1:21516136-21521136 GCA_964016885.1 Eledone cirrhosa | reverse complement strand
TGTCCCTTCTTTTTATGCCTTTATGGTAAATAAAGAAATCTATCTATCTATCTATCTATCTATCTATCTATCTATCTATCTATCTATTTATCTATCTATCTATCTATCTATCTATCTATCTATCTATCTAACTTTTTAAATTCCATCTGTGATAACATTTTACACGTTTTTATTGTATGTAAACTTCCCCCTTTGTATTTGTCCCCTTCTTTTGTGCCCCTGTGGCTAATAAAGAAATATATCTATCTATCTATCTATCTATCTAGCTATCAAAACGAAGGAGAGGCGGTTTTCCTTTGTGTGATAGCTATGACGAAAGAGGTTGTATGGTGGACAAGGTTGAAAGGGCTGAGGTCAGACACCTTTCTCTCCGGCCAACAACTGATTCTTTTTTTCAAATACCACTTTGGAAGAAGAGTCAGGATGGAGAGAGAGGTGCTGTACCCCAGCAAGTTTTATGAAAGGTGGGTGAAAGTGGCGAGAATGGCCCGAGTGAATGGGCCTTCTCTCTATATCAGCCTGTAGGTTGAGGAAAAGGAGGAGGAGAGGAAGGGAGTACAAACTCTTCGTACTCCTGGAGATGAGGGTTGCACATTTTTTTCCGGGGGTATGTGTTACCCATATAAACTGTCTCCCCCTATTGGGGAAAATCGACTAACTTTTTAAATTGCATCTGTGATAACATTTTACACGTTTTTATTGTATGTAAACTTCCCCCTTTGTATTTGTCCCCTTCTTTTGTGCCCCTGTGGCTAATAAAGAAATATATCTATATATCTACCTATCGGTGGCTATGGTGAAAGAAGTTATATGATGGACGAGGTTGAGAGGACTGAGGACAGATGCCTTTCTCTCCGGTCAACAATTGATTCCCTTCTTTAAGTACCACTTTAGAAGGAGAATCAGAGTGGAGAGAGAGAGAGGCACTGCACCCCAGTAAATTTACTGAAAGGTGGGTGAATGTGACAACAATGGCCCGAGTGATTGGGCCTTCTCTGTTTATAAGCCTGTAGGTTGAGGAAGATAAACAGAGGGAAGACGGGAACACCTACAAAACGTGTTCCTGGTGTTGAGGGTTGTTCTATCCACAGGGTTTTAAACAACCCCACACTAACGTTCCCCCCTATTGGGGATTTCAATTGTTATTTTGTTATATATAGTTTATTGTTATTTATTAATGTTAAAGTTATTTTTATGTAAAACCCCCACCTTCACGTCTTGTAATGTCCCCTTTTTGTACGCCCCTGTGGCAAATAAAGAAAGATATCTATTTATCTAAACTCCATTCCTACTCTCTAACTGACAGCACTTCTGTACATAGCTTGCACTGTCCTCACAAGTCATTCCTCTACCCCTAATTTCCTTAGGGACCCACCAGGGTACCCTATCAAAGGCCTTCTCTAAGTCAACAAAAGCTAATTATAGTGGCTTATATTTATATTAAAGTGTTTATATTTATGTAAAAACCTTCCATCATGATTTTATGTAGGAACCTTTGTTAAGTTATGTTCCATTAGAAATATGGTAATGAAAGGGTTAAAGTGTTTATATTTATCTAAGAACCTTTGTTAAGTTATGTTCCGTTAGAAATATGGTAATGAAAGGGTTAAAGTGTTTATATTTATATAAGAACCTTTCTTAAGTTATGTTCCATTAGAAATATGGTAATGAAAGGGTTAAAGTGTTTATATTTATGTAAGAACCTTTGTTAAGTTATGTTCCATTAGAAATATGGTAATGAAAGGGTTCAAGTGTTTATATTTATCTAAGAACCTTTGTTAAGTTATGTTCCATTAGAAATATGGTAATGAAAGGGTTAAAGTGTTTATATTTATGTAAGAACCTTTGTTAATTTATGTTCCATTAGAAATATGGTAATGAAAGGGTTAAAGTGTTTATATTTATGTAAGAACCTTTGTTAATTTATGTTCCATTAGAAATATGGTAATGAAAGGGTTAAAGTGCTTATATTTATCTAAAAACGTTTGTTAAGTTATGTTCCATTAGAAATATGGTAATGAAAGGGTTAAAGTGTTTAAAGTGTTTATATTTATCTAAAAACTTTTATGTAAGAACCTTTGTTAAGTTTTTCTCTCAGGGGTTGTGACTGACACATAAAAATATGAATAGAAACATTGTTTCCTTGGTCTGATTAGATAATCAGTTCCTTTCTCCTATTATTGACAACTGGACAATGTGAAATAAAGTGTCTTGCTCAAGGAAACAACACATCACCCAGTCTGAGAAATGAACTCACAACCTTTCGATTGCAAGCCCAATGCTCTAACTACTAAGCCATATATATATTTAATACATTAACAGAGATTATATTATACATTTGGGGTGCGGTATTTTGCGGATAGCTAGTAATCATCATCATCATCAACGTTTTACGTCCATTCTTCCACATAAACATATATATACATATATACATACATCATCATCATCATCATCATCAGGTTTAGCGTCCGTGTTCCACGCTTGCATGGGTTTGGACGGGGGTTTTCCCACTTGAGGCAAGAGTGGTTGTCTTGCTCGCATAGGACTGTCTGGCGGGTTTTCTACAGTTGGATGCCCTTCCTAACACCAACCACATTTACAGTGTGGGGCTGGGAGGTTTTTACCGTGTAGCCTACACGGCCACATTACAGCGTGGACTGTCTGGCGGGTTTTCTACAGCTGGATGCCCTTCCTAACACCAACCACATTTACAGTGTGGGGCTGGGAGGTTTTTACCGTGTTGCCTACACGGCCACATTACAGCGTGGACTGTCTGGCGGGTTTTCTACAGCTGGATGCCCTTCCTAACACCAACCACATTTACAGTGTGGGGCTGGGAGGTTTTTACCGTGTTGCCTACACGGCCACATTACAGCGTGGACTGTCTGGCGGGTTTTCTACAGCTGGATGCCCTTCCTAACACCAACCACATTTACAGTGTGGGGCTGGGAGGTTTTTACCGTGTTGCCTACACGGCCACATTACAGCGTGGACTGTCTGGCGGGTTTTCTACAGCTGGATGCCCTTCCTAACACCAACCACATTTACAGTGTGGGGCTGGCAGGTTTTTACCGTGTTGCCTACATGGCCACATTTACAGCGTGGACTGTGTGTTTTTTGTCGTGACACCTACACGATCTCATTTGTTTCGGCCTGGATGTTGTGGGACCAACATAACTTTACATTGAAAGGGGCGGTGTGGGTGGGGTGGAGGTGGTGGGACGGGGGTGTGTTTTGATAGAGATGCCTACTGACTGTAGTAGGTTTTTACTTTGTATTTAGGTAAGGCGGGTCTTCTCTATTACTGAGTACCGCCAAAGGTCTCGGTCCAGTGACATTGTCTTGGAGAGGTGTAAGCGTGTGAGGTCGGAATTTATCAGCTCGTCCCATATATATATATATATGAAATATAAGAATCAAAGAACTGTTCAAAACATTATTGTGCTTACAGCTGTTTCCTCCAAACCGAGGTTTGGATTCTTCGGAGCAATTTATTAATGCATGGACAGTTATATGACCTCCTTTTCAGCCAAGAGACATACCGATACATATGCAAATATTGTGGGTCAACATTCATTACAGAATTTAGAGTGGCAGTACACACTTCGAGATTACATTTATATTAATAGGTACAATCAAAAATCAAAGATATAGGTTAAAGTACAACATGAAGATAAGTGGTTATATAGTGCAAATGTTATATGTGTGGCAAGCATGTGCGTCTTGTTTATATAGTGTGGCAGAGAGATATGTGTGGTAGAGGCACTTAGGTAGGTGAACAAGAGTGTTAGGTTGGTAGATCTGGTGGCAAATTCTTTATATGATTGATATAGTCTGTGTGTGGAGAAATGTTACAAGCATTAAAAATAGTGCAAGCATTAAAAGTGTTAAAAGTATTGGAGATGCACAGCGAAGGGATGTCAAGTATTTCATGTACTTCGACATTTTCATGGTCAGGGGAGTGTATTTTTCGATTATATGCCCCTACATATATATATACAGAAAGATAATATAAGATCAAAAGATGGTTAAAGGAGTTCCATATATTTTATTATGCGCATTTCAAAAACAAACATCATCAAGCAATAATATTTGTGTTTTCATCAGATAAAACAGGAGAACATGATATGAAGGCTAAAAAACACTTGTGGATAGTGCAGTTTTAAATCAACATATGATAAAGATATATATATATATAAAATTTTATACTTTGTATTTTTTTCTCTTGCAGTAAGATTCCGGATGAAGATCTTGTTGAAGCCTGAGGCATTCCACATCTACTGCTAAGATACTGCCACTATCATCATCGTCATCAACAACATCACTACCACTTATATTATTTATATATATATATATATATATATATATATATATATATATATACTGCTGAGACTAATTGTGAGATAGTTATATATATATATACATATATATATATATATATATCGAGGGAGAGAGAGAGAGAGAGAGGGAGTGTGAGAGAGAGAGAGAGAGAGGGGGAGGGCGTGAGAAGGAGGGAGAGTGGGACACTGCTATCATCACCATCATCAACGTCACCACAACTGCTTATATATATATATATATATATATATATATATATATATATATATATATACTGGGATTAGTGATATATAGAGAGAGTGGGGTAGAGAGAGAGGGAGAGGGAGAGCGAAAGAGAAGGAGGGAGGGGGAGAGCGAAAGAGAAGGAGGGAGAGGGGGAGAGCGAAAGAGAAGGAGGGAGAGGGAGAGGGAGGGGTGAAAGAGAGAGAGAGTGAGAGAGAGTCAAATAGAGAGATTGATTGTAGAAGGAAAAACAAAAGAGGGAGAAATGTCAAAGTAGAGAGAGAAAGAGGGGACAGGTGTAAGGACCCTAAATAGATACCTGGGAGAAAGAAGGAGGGGGAGCAGAGAGTAAGAGGGTGGAGTCGCCCACCTCAATTCTATCACTCCCCTTCATCCCTTTAAAGGGGAGGGATAGTAAGAGGTGGTGTTTATTGAAAGGG
>OZ024766.1:21505194-21510936 GCA_964016885.1 Eledone cirrhosa | reverse complement strand
GAAAAAATCTGCACGTCCTCAAGTGGCTGGAGAGGAAGGACGAGGACGTCCGGCGGCAGAGACGAGAGGTGAAGGTCCGGATGAAGCTGGACGTCGAGAACCGGAAACTTAACGCGGCCTTCACGGCCGAGCGCCAGCTGCGCTCGAGCGCCGCCTTCGAAGACTGGATGAGGCGCAAGGCAGATGACTGGGCGAGAGGTGGACCGGAAACAGGGACGGGAGCAAAAACTGGAAGAGACTGATGTACCTCGCGGGTTGCTCTGTCGACAAAAGCAGCGCCGACCTGTCAGAAAGTATTGTCGATACCAGCACTGCCAACCAGTTGCTTCAGAAGTCGAAAAAAGGGTCCAGATTTGCTGTTGAGTTTCTTATTTTAAGAGGTGAAAAGGACCCTAATTTGATGGCCAATTCTGTCGATACCAGCACACCCAACCACTTTCCGCAGGAGTCAAAAAAAGGGTCCAGATTTGCTGCTGAGTTTCTTACTTTAAGAGGTGAAAAGGACCCTAATTTGATGGCCAATTCTGTCGATACCAGCACACCCAACCACTTGCCTCAGGAGTCAAAAAAAGGGTCCAGATTTGCTGCTGAGTTTCCTTTAAGGGTGAAAAGGTCCCCAATTTGTCCACAAACGAGACGAGTCAAACCCCAAGATTTGCGGCTGAGTTTCCTTTAAGGGGTGAAAAGGTCCCTAATTTGTCCCCAAACACGACAAATCAAACCCAAAGATTTGCAGCTGGGCTTCATTTAAAGGATGAAAAGGACCCTAATCTCTTGGCCAATTCTGTCGATACCAGCACACACAACCAGTCATCACAGCCACAGGAACTGAAAAAGAGCCCAGATTTACAGCAGGGTTTCCATTTAAGGATGAGAAAACCCCACTTTGTCCCCAAAAGAACAAAATCATACGCCAAGGGGAGCCCCAAGATTTCCATTTAAGGGTGAGAAACCTCCACTTTGTCCCCAAAAGAACAAAATCATACGCCAAGGGGAGCCCCAGGATTTCCATTTAAGGATGAGAAAACCCCCACTTTGTCCCCAAAAGAACAAAATCATACGCCAAGGGGAGCCCCAGGATTTCCATTTAAGGGTGAGAAAACCCCCACTTTGTCCCCAAATGAGACAAATCCTACACGAAGGACTGTAGAAGGGTTTCCATTTATGCTTGAGGGTAGCAAAAACTGGTCATCAGATGAGAAGAAAGAAGGACCAGATCTATATAACAAAACTGGGTATCTTCTAAAGGACGACGAGATGAGCCCCAAGCTGTCACCAAAACTGGTCGGGGGTGGTGAGAATTTCTCATTAATGGATGAGGGCCAGTGTGAGAAAGAGGGTGCCGATGGTGGTGAAGGTGGTGGTGGTGGTGGTGTTCAAGTTAAGGAGCACATCACCGGTTATCGGCGGAAAGGTTTCGGTGTTCAGTTCGTGGAAACAGGGGAGAGAAGTACGTCGGACGTTGCCAAAGACGTGACGATGGCTACGGCAAAAGAAAAAGAAAAAGAAAAAGAAAAAGAAAAAGAAAAAGAAGAGGAGGTGGAGGCATCCTTGGAGGAAGAAGAGGGCTCGAGAAGGAGTGCTGATCCTAGGACCTCGCAAACAACAACAACAACAGGAACAACAACAACAACAACAGGAACAACAACAACAACAACAACAGGAACAACAACAACAACAACAGGAACAACAACAACAACAACAACGACGAAGATGAAGACGAGACAGAAAAAACTGGTTTCTAAAAGGGTCAAATTTAGCCAACCTTGCGCTTCAGTGCATAAGGGGAGGGCCAGTGACACAGACCCCCGACCCGAGAAGAGTAGGAGCTCCTTAAAGTCTGTTGGTTTCATTGGGGACACAAGGGACGGAAAAGAGGAGAATGGCGAGAGGTGGAAAGAGGCTGAAGGAGAAGTAAGAGAGGGGGATAGAAATGAGGAAGAAGAGGAGGAGGGTGAACAGAGAGAGGAGGAAGAGGGGGAGGAGGGTGAACAGAGAGAGGAAGAGGAAATCGAAGCTACCAGCATGTCCGGGAGGTCCAGAGTAGGACATCCGACAAGGGAGGTAATTCTGAATCGAGGGAAGCTGCAGCCCCGTTCCTCGTCCCCTCGGTCGAAGGAAGAAATGGAAAACAGCAACAGCAGCAGCAGCAGCAGCAGCAGCAGCAGCGGGAGAAGGAACAGAGGTGGCGCCACTAGTGGTCCCGAACCCGATGCAGATGAGCGACAGCGACAGCGGTGGCGTGGTGACTATGGAAACGAACCAGAATCTCCGTCATCACCGCCATCTTCGTCTCCATCACCACCACCACCGCCGCTGCCTTCGCCTTCTTCTCCTCCTCCCCAACTACTTTCCTCGCCCCCGCCGTCACCGCCTCTGCAATCACCACCACCTTCACTATCATCATCATCATCATCATCATCGTCGTTGTCATCGTCTTCAATGAAGAAGTCCTCAACCGTCAGACCTAAAACTGCCCACGGGTCTCGGTCAAGGTGCTCTGACTCTGCATCAATGGATGGAGATAAACAACCTGCCCCATCCTTACCACTACAACTAACTTCACTGTAAATTGTGGCAGTCGACCAGGCTTAAAACCTGAATGTATACACATATACAACCTTTGCTAAATCTGGACATACATTCCCTTGAACCACCTTTACCACTACAACTAACTTTACTATAGATAATGGATGTTCACCCAGTGTAAAACCTGGATGTATGCACACATACAACCTTTGCTAAGCCCGGACATACATTCCCTTGAACCACCTTTACCACTACAACTAACTTTACTATAGATAATGGATGTTCACCCAGTGTAAAACCTGGATGTATGCACACATACAACCTTTGCTAAGCCCGGACATACATTCCCTTGAACCACCTTTACCACTACAACTAACTTTACTATAGATAATGGCTGGCCATCCAGTGTAAAACCTGGATGTATGCACACATACAACCTTTGCTAAGCCCGGACATACATTCCCTTGAACCACCTTTACCACTACAACTAACTTTACTATAGATAATGGATGTTCACCCAGTGTAAAACCTGGATGTATGCACACATACAACCTTTGCTAAGCCCGGACATACATTCCCTTGAACCACCTTTACCACTACAACTAACTTTACTATAGATAATGGATGTTCACCCAGTGTAAAACCTGGATGTATGCACACATACAACCTTTGCTAAGCCCGGACATACATTCCCTTGAACCACCTTTACCACTACAACTAACTTTACTATAGATAATGGATGTTCACCCAGTGTAAAACCTGGATGTATGCACACATACAACCTTTGCTAAATCTGGACATACATTGCCTTGAACCACCTTTACCACTACAACTAACTTTACTATAGATAATGGATGTTCACCCAGTGTAAAACCTGGATGTATGCACACATACAACCTTTGCTAAGCCCGGACATACATTCCCTTGAACCACCTTTACCACTACAACTAACTTTACTATAGATAATGGATGTTCACCCAGTGTAAAACCTGGATGTATGCACACATACAACCTTTGCTAAGCCCGGACATACATTCCCTTGAACCACCTTTACCACTACAACTAACTTTACTATAGATAATGGATGTTCACCCAGTGTAAAACCTGGATGTATGCACACATACAACCTTTGCTAAGCCCGGACATACATTCCCTTGAACCACCTTTACCACTACAACTAACTTTACTATAGATAATGGATGTTCACCCAGTGTAAAACCTGGATGTATGCACACATACAACCTTTGCTAAGCCCGGACATACATTCCCTTGAACCACCTTTACCACTACAACTAACTTTACTATAGATAATGGATGTTCACCCAGTGTAAAACCTGGATGTATGCACACATACAACCTTTGCTAAGCCCGGACATACATTCCCTTGAACCACCTTTACCACTACAACTAACTTTACTATAGATAATGGATGTTCACCCAGTGTAAAACCTGGATGTATGCACACATACAACCTTTGCTAAGCCCGGACATACATTCCCTTGAACCACCTTTACCACTACAACTAACTTTACTATAGATAATGGATGTTCACCCAGTGTAAAACCTGGATGTATGCACACATACAACCTTTGCTAAGCCCGGACATACATTCCCTTGAACCACCTTTACCACTACAACTAACTTTACTATAGATAATGGATGTTCACCCAGTGTAAAACCTGGATGTATGCACACATACAACCTTTGCTAAGCCCGGACATACATTCCCTTGAACCACCTTTACCACTACAACTAACTTTACTATAGATAATGGATGTTCACCCAGTGTAAAACCTGGATGTATGCACACATACAACCTTTGCTAAGCCCGGACATACATTCCCTTGAACCACCTTTACCACTACAACTAACTTTACTATAGATAATGGATGTTCACCCAGTGTAAAACCTGGATGTATGCACACATACAACCTTTGCTAAGCCCGGACATACATTCCCTTGAACCACCTTTACCACTACAACTAACTTTACTATAGATAATGGATGTTCACCCAGTGTAAAACCTGGATGTATGCACACATACAACCTTTGCTAAGCCCGGACATACATTCCCTTGAACCACCTTTACCACTACAACTAACTTTACTATAGATAATGGATGTTCACCCAGTGTAAAACCTGGATGTATGCACACATACAACCTTTGCTAAGCCCGGACATACATTCCCTTGAACCACCTTTACCACTACAACTAACTTTACTATAGATAATGGATGTTCACCCAGTGTAAAACCTGGATGTATGCACACATACAACCTTTGCTAAGCCCGGACATACATTCCCTTGAACCACCTTTACCACTACAACTAACTTTACTATAGATAATGGATGTTCACCCAGTGTAAAACCTGGATGTATGCACACATACAACCTTTGCTAAGCCCGGACATACATTCCCTTGAACCACCTTTACCACTACAACTAACTTTACTATAGATAATGGCTGGCCATCCAGTGTAAAACCTGGATGTACATACACATACAAGCTTTCCTAAACACGAATGCACACTTTATTAAAGAAAAAAAAATCTATATATATATTTTTCAAAGTCACTGTAATATTGTGAATAGAATTGGGGATTAACAAAAACTTACTTGACAATAGACCACAGGCCCCTATATTCTCTCTAACTACTTTACACAACCACTACAGAGCACTATAACACAGAACACATACACCACATGCACATAGAAAAAATTCAGAATCGAAATGCATCAGTGGTTTATAAGTCATATCAATTAGCAGTAAGTACTGCATTTCCCGGCGCCAAAAAACGCTTCGTCCTCGATGGTGCGCCCTAATTTTGACAACCAAAAACTTGAAAAAAAAAAATAAAAATAAATAAATAAACAACCTTCTCCCTCCAGGACGCATGGTAGATTTTTGAGACTTATTTTAGGAAAAGAATAGCATCTTCAATGCCGGAAAATACGGTGTATATATATATATATATATATATATATATATATATCACCTTGATCACCTTGACCAACCAGTCTGTCGGGCGCCAATCGGTGCCTCTGGTCACAGCACGTCCTGCTGTTTTAGCCATAAGATAACGCCATCCCACTGGCTGGGCGGGCAGGCAGGTACTCATTTCTACAGCTGAGTAAACTGGAGCAACGTGAAATAAAGCATCTTGCTCAAGGAAACAACACATCACCCGGTCTGGGAATTGAACTCACAACCTT
>OZ024766.1:21487694-21490194 GCA_964016885.1 Eledone cirrhosa | reverse complement strand
CGTCTTCCTTCAACTGGCAATTCCTGGCACTTCTTCACCCATCGGTCATCCTCCATGCGCATCACATGTCCATACCACTTCAGTCTCCTCTCCCGTACACTACATTCTATCCCTCTCAGACACAGTTTCTCTCTCAACACATCACATGTCCATACCACCTCAGTCTCCTCTCCCGTACACTACATTCTATCCCTCTCAGACACAGTTTCTCTCTCAACACATCACATGTCCATACCACCTCAGTCTCCTCTCCCGTACACTACATTCTATCCCTCTCAGACACAGTTTCTCTCTCAACACATCACATGTCCATACCACCTCAGTCTCCTCTCCCGTACACTACATTCTATCTCTCTCAGACACAGTTTCTCTCTCAACACATTTATGCTGGGTCGTTCATGCACATTTACACTGCACATCCAACGGAGCATGCTTGCCTCATTTCTCTCCAGCCGTCGCATATCCTCTGCAGTTGCTGCCCATGTCTCACTACCATGCAGCATCGCACTCCTCACACAGGCAGGCATCATACAACCGGCCTTTCGTACGCAGGGAGAAACCCTTCTTTGTCAACAGAGGAAGCAGCTCCCTAAACTTCTTCCAACCCGTCCTTATTCTAGATACTATGGCCTCGGAACACTCTCCTCCCATGCTAATCTGATCTCCTAGGTACCGGAAGCTATCCACCACTTCTATAGCGCCCTCCTGCATTTGAAAAATGTTTCTATCAATGCGACTTCTACTGTCTAATTTCCCTGTACATCTACTGCATACATATTTCTCCCTACCTGTTAGTTTGCCTGCTATCCCGCTACATCTCTTGTGTACCCAGGATCTGCATTGTGTGCATTTTATAGAATATATGCCAGTTCCTTTTCTGCATATGGAACATGGCCATTTCTCTGACAGAATCAGGGTTTTGTCCTCTTTTCTACTCATCAACACTTTATATATATATATATATTTATAGATTTTGAGTTTATGTTGGTTGTATACCAACACCTCAGTATGCAGGCTGGAGCACTCGACGAAGTGCGCAGGTTGGTTTGGTTACTCCGGAGTAGTGTAAAATAAAGTTAAATAAAAGTCAAATGATTAAAATTTAGCTTCGTTTATTACTGCTATATATATTTCAGTGACAGCCATCTTTGGCTGTGACCTCTTCAGGCAGTTTGAATTAGTATGGTATAGACAAGTACATATGTTGTTTAGGTGTATGATATTGTCAATACTCTGATATGCCCAGTTCCTTGTTGGGTTGTTAATTCACTGAGGAGCTGGAGTCATATGTTCCCCAGTGAATTAACAACCCAACAAGGAACTGGGCATATCAGAGTATTGACAATATCATACACCTAAACAACATATGTACTTGTCTAACCATGTTGCCAACAACAACCCTGAGTGCCTTTTCGATCTCCATGTGTCTAACACACGTGGACATGCCCATAAAGTAAGAAAACAG
Organism: Eledone cirrhosa; assembly: GCA_964016885.1. Taxonomy (NCBI): domain Eukaryota; kingdom Metazoa; phylum Mollusca; class Cephalopoda; order Octopoda; family Eledonidae; genus Eledone; species Eledone cirrhosa. Next base: position 21,488,729 of record OZ024766.1, on the reverse strand, counting down.
CACAGTTCCCATGACTTTCGGAAACATTTTTTCACGCTCAGAGTTGCTGAAGCATGGAACAAACTCCCTGCATCAGTTGTTAGCTGTCGAGACACTGCATCCTTTAAGGCCTCCATGGAACAAACTCCCTGCATCAGTTGTTAGCTGTCGAGACACTGCATCCTTTAAGGCCTCCATGGAACAAACTCCCTGCATCAGTTGTTAGCTGTCGAGACACTGCATCCTTTAAGGCCTCCATGCTTCCCGAGATCCGCCAACACTACAGCTAACACATACAAACATGTACTTCCCTGGCATTTGTGTATTATTCTATGTACTATATTGACGAGTTGTAGTGCACCTGAGCACTTTACACTATAATTTCATTATCATTATCATTATAATACCATACTAATTCAAACTGCCTGAAGAGGTCACAACCAAAGATGGCTGTCACTGAAATATATATAGCAGTAATAAACGAAGCTAAATTTTAATCATTTGACTTTTATTTAACTTTATTTTATATATATTTATATATGGAAATACTTTTTCTTGTAGGATGTCCAGCAACCGAAATGTTGGTGCTACAGGTCACCAGACAGAAAGGGTTTTGTCAGAAGCTGTCCAAAGACGAAGCCAGTTCGCACATTCTCGGTACCATAGTACAGGACCTGTGGAGCATGCAGCCACCAACGAGATCTCCCGAAATCTCCTTCCCGAAGAGAACTGATATAAGGATTTGGATTGTCACGTTGATGTTTGGAATGTAACTTAACAAAGGTTCTTAAATATAATTAAGATGGAAGGTTTTTAGATAAATATAAACACTTTAACCCTTTCATTGCCATATTTCTAATGGAACATAACTTAACAAAGGTTCTTACATAAAATGATGATGGAAGGTTTTTAGATAAATATAAACACTTTAACCCTTTCATTGCCATATTTCTAATGGAACATAACTTAACAAAGGTTCTTACATAATATGATGATGGAAGGTTTGTAGATAAATATAAACACTTTAACCCTTTCATTACCATATTTCTAATGGAA
>OZ024766.1:21470194-21480194 GCA_964016885.1 Eledone cirrhosa | reverse complement strand
CACTAAACCACACCCACCTCAAGTCAACACCCACCTCAAGTTCACCACCCCAACCAATAAACCACACCCACCTCAAGTTCACCACCCCAACCACTAAACCACACCCACCTCAAGTCACCACCCTAACCACTAAACCACACCCACCTCAAGTCACCACCCCAACCACTAAACCACACCCACTTCACCACCCCAACCACTAAACCACACCCACTTCACCACCCCAACCACTAAACCACACCCACTTCACCACCCCAACCACTAAACCATGCCCCAAATCTTAGCCGCAGCGGAGAATTGAACCCCTGGCAGTGAGACTCACCTTCAGATGTACGACACCTCGTTCTTCCACCTCGTACCCACCAAGCTGGTCCAGTAGGTCCTTGCATTGTTGGGAGCAGTGAATCTTGAGGGCTGTAACCACAGGGAACAGAATACATAGTTATCATTGACTGACCATCATCATCATCATCATCACCGTTTTACCTCTGTTCTTCCACGCTAGCATGGGTTAGACGGGTTGTCCTGTTGTGGGCAGTGTCTGGTCGGCTGCCCTTGTCTTGCTCATACGGGAACTGATTCTGGCTTGATTTCTACAGCTGGATGCCCTTCCTAACACCAGCCTCATTTGCAGTGAGGGCTGGGTGCTTTTTCGTGGCACCTCCACGACCACTTTACAGTGAGTGCTGGGTGCTTTTATGACGTGGCACCTCCACGACCACCTTGCAGTGTGGGCTGGGTGCTTTTTTTGCCGTGGCACCTCCACGACCACTTTACAGTGAGTGCTGGGTGCTTTTTTGCCGTGGCGCCTCCACGACCACTTTACAGTGAAGGCTGGGTGCTTTTTTTGCCGTGGCACCTCCATGAACACTTTACAGTGTGTACTGGGTGCTTTTTTGCCGTGGCACCTCCACGACCACTTTACAGTGTGGGCTGGGTGCTTTTTTGCCGTGGCACCTCCACGACCACTTTACAGTGGAATGATAGGGACCGCAGTCCCTATCATCTCATTTCTACAGCTGAGTAAACTGGAGCAATGTGAAATAAAGTGTCTTGCTCAAGGAAACAACACATCACCCGGTCTGAGAATTCAACTCACAACCTTTCGATTGCAAGGCCAATATATACATATATATATATATACATATATATGTATATATATATATATATATATAACGAAGGAAATGTGGTAAGGAACCAGGTGGACCATAACGCACCAAAGTACTCAATACTTGGGGTAGTAGAGTGGGTAATAGGAACCAGTAAGACCCCGACGGCTGAGCTCAAGCCGTTTCGACGGCTAATTCTGAATTAGCCGTCGAAACGGCTTGAGCTCTGCCGTCGGGGGTCTTACTCGTTCCTATATATATATATATATACATATATATAAAAAGAGAGAGAGAAGTAAGAAGACTTACGCTGTCCAGTCGACTCCATCCGGGAGGCCGTGTTGACCGTGTCACCAAAGAGGCAGTACCTGGGCATCTTCTGGCCCACCACGCCGGACACGCACGACCCCGAGTGCAGCCCGATGCGCAGCTTGAGGGTGTCGCGCGGCCGGTGCCTTATGCGGAACCTGCGGATGGCGTCGAGGAGGTGCAGCGACATGGAGGCCGCCTCCCCCGCGTGCAGGATGCCGTTGGTCTTGGGCAGGCCGCTGACCACCATGTACGCGTCCCCGATTGTCTCCACTTTGTAGACGTCGTAGTGGCCGATGATGTTGTCGAACACCGTGTAGAGGTCGTTGAGGAGGTTGACTACCTGAGGGGGTGGGTGGGCGGGGTGGGGTAGTAGTGGTGTTGGCGGTGGTGGTGGTATGGTGTGGTGGTATGGTGTGGTGGTGGTGGTGGTGGGGGGTGGGGTAGTAGTGGTGTTGGCGGTGGTGGTGGTGGTATGGTGTGGTGGGTGGTATGGTGTGGTGGTGGTGGTGGTGGTATGGTGTGGTGGTGGTGGTGGTGGGGGAGATGGTGGTTGGTGGTGGTGGTGGTGGTGGTGGTGTTAGTGTTGGTTGTGGTGGTGGTATGGTGTGGTGGTGGTGGTTGTGGTGGTAGGGATGGTGGTGGTGGTGTTAGTGTTGGTTGGTAGTAGTATTAGTGGGGGGGTAGGAGTTAGGGGTAGGGATGGTGGTAGTGGTGTTAGCGGTGGTGGTGGTAGGAGTTAGAGGGGGTATGTGGTGGTGGTGGTGGTTGTGTTGGTGGTGGAGTGGTGGGGTTGGTAGTAGTGTGAGCGGTGGTGGTGATGGGGGGGAGTAGGTGTTAGGAGTGATGGTTATGTTGGTGGTGGTGGTGGTGGTTGTGGTGGTGGTGGTGGTGGAGTGGTGGGGTTGGTGGGGTTGGTAGTAGTGTGAGCGGTGGTGGTTGTGGGGGGGAGTAGGAGTGATGGTGGTGGTGGTGGTGGAGTGGTGGGGTTGGTAGTAGTATTAGCAGAGAGGGGGGGTAAGAGTTAGGGGTAGGGATGTTGGTGGTGGTAGGGATGGTGGTATGGTATGGTGATGGTGGTGGTGTGGGGGGTATGGTGTGGTGGTGATGGTGGTGGTGTTGGTGATGGTAGTGGTAGTGGTGATGGTAGTGGTAGTTGTGGTGGTGATGGTAGTGGTAGTTGTGGTGGTGATGGTAGTGGTAGTGGTGATGGTAGTGGTAGTGGTGTTGGTGATGGTAGTAGTTGTGGTGGTGAAGGGGGGATGAAAAGAGGGCAAAGTGTGAGAGGGAGGGAGGGAAGGAGCGAGAAAAGAAAAAAAATGAGAAATTATGTGAATAGATATATAAACATAATAATATATACACACACACACACACATATACATATATATATATATACATCCACACTAACACACATATATATATACATATATATATATAAGGGTTAAAATACTGGAGCGTGTTGGAGTTAAACACCCTCTTCGTATTATAGAAATGACAGTAAAAGGTATAGCTCAATGCAGTTAAACAGAGCCGAAGAATTATGAAAGTAAAACAAAGAAGCCTTCAATACATCAAAAGTTTTTATTAGCCGACAATGTTCGTCCTATTAAGGACTCATCAGGGCAATCAATGACAGTAGAAGGTATAGCTCAATGCAGTTAAACAGAGCCGAAGAATTAAGAGAGTAAAACAAAGAATCCTTTAATACATCAAAAGTTTTTATTAGCCGACAATGTTCGTCCTATTAAGGACTCATCAGGGCAATCAATGACAGTAAAAGGTATAGCTCAATGTAGTTAAACAGAGCCGAAGAATTAAGAGAGTAAAACAAAGAAGCCTTCAATACATCAAAAGTCTTTATTAGCCGACAATGTTTTGTCCTATTAAGGACTCATCAGGGCATATTCTTCGGAGCTTCCGGCTTGTATCTGCCGATATTACTTCTTGTTGTTTTAATTGCCCTGATGAGTCCTTAATAGGACGAAACATTGTTGGCTAATAAAGACTTTTGATGTATTGAAGGCTTCTTTGTTTTACTTTCATAATTCTTCAGCTCTGTTTAACTACATTGAGCTATATCTTCTACTGTCATTTCTATAATACGAAGAGGGTGTTTAACTCCAACACACTCTAGTATTTTAACCCTTACATATATATATATGTATTTCGTTTCTGAATTTGTTTAGCAAGATTCTTTATCTGAAAACGTGTGTTGAAACCGATATTGTTATAGTTTGGGAGGGTCATCATCATCATTCATCATTTCATTTTACGTCCGCTTTTCCCTGCTTGCAAGGGTGGGGCGGGAACTGATTTTGGCTTGATTTCTACAGCTGGATGCCCTTCGTAACACCAACCTCATTTACAGTGAGGGCTGCGTGCTTTTTTTGCCGTGGCACCTCCACGACCACTTTACAGTGAGGGCTGCGTGCTTTTTTTGCCGTGGCACCTCCACGACCACTTTACAGTGAGTGCTGGGTGCTTTTTTTGCTGTGGCACCTCCACGACCACTTTACAGTGAGTGCTGGGTGCTTTTTTGCCGTGGCACCTCCACGACCACTTTACAGTGAGGGCTGCGTGCTTTTTTTGCCGTGGCACCTCCACGACCACTTTACAGTGAGGGCTGGGTGCTTTTTTTGCCGTGGCACCTCCACGACCACTTTACAGTGAGTGCTGGGTGCTTTTTTGCCGTGGCACCTCCACGACCACTTTACAGTGAGGGCTGGGTGCTTTTTTTGCCGTGGCACCTCCACGACCACTTTACAGTGAGTGCTGGGTGCTTTTTTGCCGTGGCACCTCCACGACCACTTTACAGTGAGGGCTGGGTGCTTTTTTTGCCGTGGCACCTCCACGACCACTTTACAGTGAGTGCTGGGTGCTTTTTTGCCGTGGCACCTCCACGACCACTTTACAGTGAGGGCTGGGTGCTTTTTTTGCCGTGGCACCTCCACGACCACTTTACAGTGAGTGCTGGGTGCTTTTTTGCCGTGGCACCTCCACGACCACTTTACAGTGAGGGCTGGGTGCTTTTTTTGCCGTGGCACCTCCACGACCACTTTACAGTGAGTGCTGGGTGCTTTTTTGCCGTGGCACCTCCACGACCACTTTGCAGTGGAATGATAGGGACCCCAGTCCCTATCATCTCATTTCTACAGCTGAGTAAACTGGAGCAATGCGAAATAAAGTGTCTTGCTCAAGGAAACAACACATCACCCGGTCTGAGAATTGAACTCACAACCTTTCGATTGCAAGGCCAATGCTCTAACCACTAAGCCATCTGCCTCCATATATTATATTTACCTGCATAGGTGTACTTTCCGACGACATAGCAGTGAAGCCACATATGTCACTAAGGTATATGGTGACACTGTCAAACATCTCCGCTTCTACTTTCTTTCCTCGCTTCAGCTGTTCAGCCACGGACCTATAATACAGAGCGGGGAGACTGTCACGGTTACATCAAACTGAAGCAGCAACAACAACAACAGCAGCAGCATATACAGCAGTAAATACAAAAGTAACAATTATATATACACTATACACTAGCATCTAAACTATAATAAAGTAAGGAGCGCGGGACTGCGTACGGTTTATATTTTTTTACCCCATTAGTAAAATAAGTTGGATTACTTTGAATAAATTTGAATAAATTACTTTGAATAATTAATGAATATTACATAATTTATCTACTAAGTTTCATGGCTGTTCATTAAATATATTTTATTACTTATTTAAAGATTCACCTCTTTAAAATTTTCAAATGCCAACACTTCCGGTTAGCGATCGCTTAAATAAATATTCCTATATTTCTGTCACTAATTTTCTCCTAATGCAGTTTATATATAATATCGTCTTATTTTAATGTATCATGGATTACTTTACTGATTACATAAGACAGTGTAACGCAGACTTCGTTAAGTTTCTGTGTATATAAAGTCAATTACGATTTTATTTGATGTATATATACCTGCGTATAATATCAATATACACACTACACATGCTAGCAGTTTATATATAATATCAATATACACACTACACATGCTAGCAGTTTATATATAATATCAATATACACACTACACATGCTAGCAGTTTATATATAATATCAATATACACACTACCCATGCTAGCAGTTTATATATAATATCGTCTTATTTTAATGTATCATGGATTACTTTACTGATTACATAAGACAGTGTAACGCAGTCTTCGTTAAGTTTCTGTGTATATAAAGTCAATTATGATTTTATTTGATGTATATATACCTGCGTATAATATCAATATACACACTACACATGCTAGCAGTTTATATATAATATCAATATACACACTACACATGCTAGCAGTTTATATATAATATCAATATACACACTACCCATGCTAGCAGTTTATATATAATATCGTCTTATTTTAATGTATCATGGATTACTTTACTGATTACAGAAGACAGTGTAACGCAGACTTCGTTAAGTTTCTGTGTATATAAAGTCAATTACGATTTTATTTGATGTATATATACCTGCGTATAATATCAATATACACACTACACATGCTAGCAGTTTATATATAATATCAATATACACACTACCCATGCTAGCAGTTTATATATAATATCGTCTTATTTTAATGTATCATGGATTACTTTACTGATTACAGAAGACAGTGTAACGCAGACTTCGTTAAGTTTCTGTGTATATAAAGTCAATTACGATTTTATTTGATGTATATATACCTGCGTATAATATCAATATACACACTACACATGCTAGCAGTTTATATATAATATCAATATACACACTACACATGCTAGCAGTTTATATATAATATCAATATACACACTACACATGCTAGCAGTTTATATATAATATCAATATACACACTACCCATGCTAGCAGTTTATATATAATATCGTCTTTTTTTAATGTATCATGGATTACTTTACTGATTACATAAGACAGTGTAACGCAGTCTTCGTTAAGTTTCTGTGTATATAAAGTCAATTATGATTTTATTTGATGTATATATACCTGCGTATAATATCAATATACACACTACACATGCTAGCAGAAAAACCACCTGGCACAACACAACACCACACCACACTACACTACACCATATTACACCGCACCGCGCCGCGCCGCGCCGCGTCACGCCACGCCACGCCACGCCACGCCACCCCACCCAACCCCACCCCACCACACCACACTACACCACACCACACCACACTACACTACATCACACTACACTACACCACACCACACCACACCACACCACACCACACCACACCACACCACACCACACCACACCACACCACACTACACCACACCACACCACACCAAAACCGTTACCGTGGCAACATCTGTAGCAGCAGTTCTTCCGTCTTCTTCTTCTCTTCAATCAGCTGACCAGTTCGGTCTTGGATGACTGCTTCCAGGTTGCTAGCGTACTTCTCCATCATAGCAACCATATTGTCAAATATGTTGGCCTTCCTGAAATGGATTGAGGAGTGGTGGTCATTTCAGAGAAGGACATTTGACCTGTGTTGGCAGGCTGATAAGTGTGTGTATAATATATATATATATACATATATATATATATATTTGTGTGTATAATATATATGTAAATATATATTTATATATATATATATATATTTGTGTGTATATATATATATATATATATATATATATATATATATATTTGTGTGTATATATATACATATATATATATATATTTGTGCGTATATATATATATATATACGCACAAATATATATATATATATATGTATATGTACAAATATATATATATACAGACAAATATATATATATATATATATATATATATATATTTGTGTGTATATATATATATACACACACAAATATATATATATATATATATATATGTATATATATTTGTGCATATATATATATGTATGTATATATATTTGTGCATATATATATATATATACGCACAAATATATATATAGATATAAATATATATATATATATACGCACAAATATATATATATATATATATGCACAAATATATATATATACACACAAATATATATATACATATATATTTGTGTGTATATATATATATATATATACACACAAATATATATATATACATATATATTTGTGTGTATATATATATATATATATACACACAAATATATATATACATATATATTTGTGTATATATATATATATATATATATATATATATATATATATATATATATATATATAAATATATACACAAATCTCTATATATGTAATATATAGTCAGGTTTTTCTATAGTTTTGTTTTTAAGGGGGGGGGGGGTCTTATACTCAAAGATAAATACAATACTTGCATTCCCTTCAGCATGGGTTTCAGTTTGGTACGGATGACTTTAAAATCGGGTCGCTTGTTAGGGTCCTCGTCCCAGCACTCCTTGATCACGTCTGTGGTGCAGCGTTCGATGGTCTCCAGGGCTGCCAGCCGGGGACGGAACGGGACTCCATTGTGAGGGCGACGTACGCGCTCAATGATTTCTGCAGAGAGATAAGGAAGAATACCCGTCAAGTACTGGGTGTCCATTCTTCCAAATATATATCTCTTTCTCATTTCCTCTCTCTCTCTCTATCTCTCTCTTTCTATCTTTCTCTGGAAGAAATCTGCTGTACTCAGGCCTGGGGGGGGAGGGGGGCCCTCCGCCAGGCTTAAAATATGCCCAAGAAACTCTGTATGTCAACACAGCACCCCTCTGACTCTATCGAGAGTCACGGGACCATACCACCAGATACAAATATAATTACTGTTGTATTGTCACAGTAAAGGCTTTACCTCACATAATATCTCACATAACATTTACATTACTCTATATATACTATTGTATTGTCACAGTAAAGGCTTTACCTCACATAATATCTCACATAACATTACATTACTCTATATATACTATTGTATTGTCACAGTAAAGGCTTTACCTCACATAATACCTCACATAACATTTACATTACTCTATATATACTATTGTATTGTCACAGTAAAGGCTTTACCTCACATAATATCTCACATAACATCTACATTACTCTATATATACTATTGTATTGTCACAGTAAAGGCTTTACCTCACATAATACCTCACATAACATTTACATTACTCTATATATACTATTGTATTGTCACAGTAAAGGCTTTACCTCACATAATATCTCACATAACATTTACATTACTCTATATATACTATTGTATTGTCACAGTAAAGGCTTTACCTCACATAATATCTCACATAACATCTACATTACTCTATATATACTATTGTATTGTCACAGTAAAGGCTTTACCTCACATAATACCTCACATAACATTTACATTACTCTATATATACTATTGTATTGTCACAGTAAAGGCTTTACCTCACATAATATCTCACATAACATTTACATTACTCTATATATACTATTGTATTGTCACAGTAAAGGCTTTACCTCACATAATATCTCACATAACATTTACATTACTCTATATATACTATTGTATTGTCACAGTAAAGGCTTTACCTCACATAATACCTCACATAACATTTACATTACTCTATATATACTATTGTATTGTCACAGTAAAGGCTTTACCTCACATAATATCTCACATAACATTTACATTACTCTATATATACTATTGTATTGTCACAGTAAAGGCTTTACCTCACATAATATCTCACATAACATTTACATTACTCTATATATACTATTGTATTGTCACAGTAAAGGCTTTACCTCACATAATACCTCACATAACATTTACATTACTCTATATATACTATTGTATTGTCACAGTAAAGGCTTTACCTCACATAATACCTCACATAACATTTACATTACTCTATATATACTATTGTATTGTCACAGTAAAGGCTTTACCTCACATAATATCTCACATAACATCTACATTACTCTATATATACTATTGTATTGTCACAGTAAAGGCTTTACCTCACATAATACCTCACATAACATTTACATTACTCTATATATACTATTGTATTGTCACAGTAAAGGCTTTACCTCACATAATACCTCACATAACATTTACATTACTCTATATATACTATTGTATTGTCACAGTAAAGGCTTTACCTCACATAATACCTCACATAACATTTACATTACTCTATATATACTATTGTATTGTCACAGTAAAGGCTTTACCTCACATAATACCTCACATAACATTTACATTACTCTATATATACTATTGTATTGTCACAGTAAAGGCTTTACCTCACATAATATCTCACATAACATTTACATTACTCTATATATACTATTGTATTGTCACAGTAAAGGCTTTACCTCACATAATACCTCACATAACATTTACATTACTCTATATATACTATTGTATTGTCACAGTAAAGGCTTTACCTCACATAATACCTCACATAACATTTACATTACTCTATATATACTATTGTATTGTCACAGTAAAGGCTTTACCTCACATAATACCTCACATAACATTTACATTACTCTATATATACTATTGTATTGTCACAGTAAAGGCTTTACCTCACATAATACCTCACATAACATTTACAT
>OZ024766.1:21442694-21465194 GCA_964016885.1 Eledone cirrhosa | reverse complement strand
GCTAGCTTAGGGTGTTATATACCCAGGTACACATTGTAGAGCTAGCCTAGGGTGTTATATACCCAGGTACACATTGTAGAGCTAGCCTAGGGTGTTATATACCCAGGTACACATTGTAGAGCTAGCCTAGGGTGTTATATACCCAGGTACACACTGTAGAGCTACCCTAGGGTGTTATATACCCAGGTACACACTGTAGAGCTAGCCTAGGGTGTTATATACCCAGGTACACACTGTAGAGCTAGCCTAGGATGTTATATACCCAGGTACACACTGTAGAGCTAGCCTAGGGTGTTATATACCCAGGTACACATTGTAGAGCTAGCCTAGGGTGTTATATACCCAGGTACACACTGTAGAGCTAGCCTAGGGTGTTATATACCCAGGTACACACTGTAGAGCTATCTTAGGGTGCTCAATACACAACCACACATTGTAGATCTCCTGTAGGGTGTTATATACCCAGGTGTCAGCTACATATCCCAGGGTCTTCTATACTCACCAATATAATATCATGTACCAAGGAATCGGTAAACATCCTGTCCAGCTGGAGTTCCTCATTTTCTAGAATGTCCTACAACAACAACAACAAAACAACATCATCATCATCACACCATCATCACCATCACCAACAACAACAACACCATCATCATCACCAACAACAACAACAGCAACAACAAACACTACGAAGGGATGGTCGTGTGTGGAAGATCTTTGATCGTAGGTGTTGTCTAGTGGACCAGGAGTGACCTAGGGCTAAACCCCCCCCCCAAACACCAACAACAACAACAACACCAACAACAACTATACATTACATTTGACAAACACTACGAAGGGATGGTCGTGTGTGGAAGATGTTTGATCGTAGGTGTGTTTTCTGGTGAACCAGGACTGACCTAGGGCTAAACAACACCCCAAACAACAACAACAACAACTATACATTACATTTGACAAACACTACGGAGGGATGATCGTATGTGGAAGATGTTTGATCGTAGGTGTGTTGTCTAGTGGATCAGGAGAGACCTAGGGCTAAACAACACCCCCCTCCCCAAATAACAACAACAACACCAACAACAACTATACATTACATTTGACAAACACTACGAAGAGATGGTCGTATGTGGAAGACACATATATAAATACAATAGAAACTAAGGGGAGGTAATACTAAGGGGAGGTAATACTAAAGGGAGGTAATAGTAAGGGGAGGTAATACTAAGGGGAGGTAATACTAAAGGGAGGTAATACTAAGGGGAGGTAATACTAAAGGGAGGTAAGAGTAAGGGGAGGTAATACCTGCAGGCTTCCTTTTGAGCAGTATTCAGCAATTACAAGAACGTAAGGTCCGTCGACACAGGCCCCGATAAAAGGGTTAATGTTAGGGTGCCTTAATTCTCGAATCTGGGGAGAGAAAGAGATTGTTTTAAATATATATATATGTGTGTGTGGTGTATATATAGTGTATATATAGTGTGTATATATATATATGGTGTATATATAGTGTGTATGGTGTATATATGGTGTATATATATGGTGTATATATAGTGTGTATATATATATATGGTGTATATATGGTGTATATATAGTGTGTGTATATATATATGGTGTATATATAGTGTGTATGGTGTATATATGGTGTATATATATGGTGTATATATATGTGGTGTATATATAGTGTATATATAGTGTGTATATATATATATATATATATATATGGTGTATATATGGTGTGTGTATATATATATGGTGTATATATAGTATATATATATGGTGTATATATAGTGTATATATATAGTGTATATATAGTGTGTATATATATATATGGTGTATATATAGTGTATATATAGTGTGTATATATAGTGTATAGTGTGTATATATATATATATATATATATATATATATAGTGTATATATAGTGTATATATAGTTTGTATATATATATATATATATATATTTATATATGTATGTATGTATGTGTATATATATATATATATATATATATATAAATATATATATAAATATATATATATATATATACACACTATATATACACTATATACACATATATATACACTATATATACACTATATACACATATATATACATATATATATATATATACATATATATATATATATACATATATATATATATATACATATATATATATATATACATATATATATATATATACATATATATAGAGAGAGAGAGAGAAAGAAAGCAACTCACAATCTTCAGCTCCTTCCTGACGGCACGGGTCAGCTCCACGTGCTTTTTGTTGACCCTCCTGATGGCCACGAGCTGGCCCTTGTAGGTCCCCACTCTGGTATAGAGGGGGCGCATCTCTCCGAACTCCAGGTGGGATCCCAGGGACAGCTGGCTCGAGTAGAACGCTCCGTTCACCCTCGGGATGTAGGTGTCGGCTTCCCGCCTCGACAGGAGGTTGGCTCCGGCCCCCAGAGACTTGAGCCAGGGCTGTAGAGAGAGAGGGGGGGTGGGAGGGAGGGTTTGAGGTGAGGGTGGGGGTGAGGTGGGTTGGGTTGGGGTGGGTTGAGGGGAGGGGAGGTAAAAGAGAGAGAGAGAAAGATATATATATTATATTTAATATATATATATATATGTATGTATATATATGTATATATGTATATATATATTTGTATATTATATATGTATATGTATATATATATATATATATATGTATATGTATATATATATATATATGTATATATATATATATATGTATATATATTATGTATATATGTATATATATATATATATATATGTATATATATGTATATATATATATATAATATATATATATATACATATATATATATATATATTATATATACATATATGTATATATATAGTATATATATATATACTATATATATATATATACATATATATATATACATATATGTATATATATATGATATATATATGCATATATATATATATGTATAATATATATATATATGATGATATATATATATGTATATATATATATATACTATGATGCATATATATATATAATACATATATATATATATGCATCATATATATATATATGATGCATATATATATATATGTATCATATATATATATATATGATGCATATATATATATGCATACGCACACATATATATAATATATATATAGGCACACACACACACACATATATATATGTCATCATCATCATCACACTGACTTCATAATGTGCCCCAGCTGGACTTAAGGCAAGCACCAGCCCTGCAACCCTTTAAGGCTCAGTAATACCCCATTTCTGGGGTCTAGAGGAGCCCTAAATGGCTGACCCATCTGTGCAACCCTTTAAGGCTCAGTAATACCCAATTTCTGGGGTCTAGAGGAGCCCTAAATGGCTGCCCCAGCTGTGCAACCCTTCCTCTCCCTTCACAAAGAAATATACTCACCCTGGGAAGGCTCTGGGTGGGGTGGTTCCCAATGGCTCTCGGAATGTGATCTCCCTGTAGTCTATCTTCCAGAGTAGGCTGGCCAGGTCCTGCTCATATTTCCAGTTCCTGTGGGGTGGGGGACGAGAGAGGGTGGATATATATATATATATACATATATATATATATATATATATATATATATACAAAATATAAAACAATCAAATCTCAGTTTAATACATTTGCTGACAATTGTTTCTTCCAGACAAATGTATGGAATCATCAGAGTTTACACAATGTTTAAACAAGTAATTAAAATCCTAGTCTTCAGAACATTTATAAAGATACACAACTATTGACAGTGTCTTTCACATCATATTGAAAAGCAGGAGTTACATAAAGATATTATGTTATACAGATATCACAGTATAAAGAGCAATGGTGAAGAGTGAAATATTGAGGATATTATTATATATAAAATAAAGTACCAGTAATGCACTGAGTAATTGCTGGCCTTGTGCCTAAAGTAGAAACAATTATTATATATAAAGATATTCTTTAAGGTAATACATGTGCAAAAGATACCAAGCAAAAAGATGTTAGAGAAGATAGATAAAAGATATCATAGCATTGAAAGGCATATATATATATATATATATATATATATAATATATATATATATATAGAGAGAGAGAGAGAGAGAGAGAGGAAGTTATAATTCACTTGAAGCATTGTGTAATGAGGTATAAACGTTTGTATTTGTAAAGCCAAAACAATGCAGGTATGGATATAGAATATAAATGCAAATGCAAAAGATGTTGTTGACAATTAGTCTTTTACCTTAAATTTATTTAAATATCCTTAATTTTCGAGATAATATCTCTTTTTCGGAGGGAAGTAAAGTGGTTAAACCAGCGTTCTAAATAGCTTGCAAAGTCATGCTGACAGAACTATTTAGCAATTTATCTATTTAGGACGCTGGTTTAACCACTTTACTTCCCTCCGAAGAAGAGATATTATCTCGAAAATTAAGGATATTTAAATAAATTTAAGGTAAAAGACTAATTGTCAACAACATCTTTTGCATTTGCATTTATATTCTATGTCCATACCTGCATTGTTTTGGCTTTACAAATACAAATGTTTATATATATATATATATATATGGTTAATTATGCTAATTGAAGAGGAAATGGTATATATTTTATCTAATAATTCTAAGGACATGATTTATGATATATATATATATATATGTCAACTCTGGATGTCGGTGACCATGTCCAGCTAACCTCAGTCTCCTCTGTGTCACTTTGAGCTGACTTTTGGATACTCCCATACAGCTCTGAGTTTTTCATCCTCAGTGTATACTGATTAATGTTCAGAGCCATCCTCAGCATTCTCGTGTAGCACCCATCCACCATCTGAGTGAGTTTCTTGGTCAGTGTCCAAGTCTCAGACCCGTACAGCAGCACAGACTCCACTACAGCAACGAGCCATTCTCAGCATTCTCGTGTAGCACCCATCCACCATCTGAGTGAGTTTCTTGGTCAGTGTCCAAGTCTCAGACCCGTACAGCAGCACAGACTCCACTACAGCAACGAGCCATCCTCAGCATTCTCGTGTAGCACCCATCCACTATCTGAGAGAGTTTCTTGGTCAGTGTCCAAGTCTCAGACCCGTACAGCAGCACAGACTCCACTACAGCAACGAGCCATCCTCAGCATTCTCGTGTAGCACCCATCCACCATCTGAGTGAGTTTCTTGGTCAGTGTCCAAGTCTCAGACCCGTACAGCAGCACAGACTCCACTACAGCAACGAGCCATCCTCAGCATTCTCGTGTAGCACCCATCCACCATCTGAGTGAGTTTCTTGGTCAGTGTCCAAGTCTCAGACCCGTACAGCAGCACAGACTCCACTACAACAACGAGCCATCCTCAGCATTCTCGTGTAGCACCCATCCACCACCTGAGTGAGTTTCTTGGCCAGTGTCCAAGTCTCAGACCCGTACAGCAGCACAGACTCCACTACAGCAACGAGCCATCCTCAGCATTCTCGTGTAGCACCCATCCACCATCTGAGTGAGTTTCTTGGTCAGTGTCCAAGTCTCAGACCCGTACAGCAGCACAGACTCCACTACAGCAATGTGGGAGCCCCTACATGGACACACTAGAAGAGGGAGACCGAGGTTAGCTGGACATGCTCACCGACATCCAGAGTTGACACTGCACTCAGTGCTCCTGTGGGAGCCCCTACATGGACACACTGGAAGAGGGAGACCGAGGTTGACGTATGTTGATGCCCTAAGGACAGACACTGGTCTGTTGGAGACGCAGGACATGGCAGCGATAATGAGGGACAGAGACCGGTGGAGAGAACTCGTCCATGGATCTCGGGAATTTTACTCGCCTTAGATATATATATATATATATATATATAGATATATATATATATATATACACACAGACATATTTTGGAATGGATGAAGACCCCCACATCAAGGTAAAATTAATAGGTAAGTCACTTACCTGTAAATCACCACCAGGAAGAAAATAACTATAATAGCTATACTGCCCACAACGCCACCTATGATTTCTCGAATGTAATCTGTCAGAAGATATAATGTATATATGTATGTATATATATATGTGTGTGTTGTGTGTTGTGCGTATATATGTATATATATATATATATAATGTGTGTGTATATATATATAATGTGTATATATATATATATATATATACTCACTCACACACACCCTATATATATACATACAGAGTGGTGGTGGTGGTGGTGTTGTAGTGGTGGTGGTGTTGTGGTGGTGGTGTAGTGGTGGTGGTGGTGTTGTGGTGTTGTGGTGGTGGTGGTGGTGGTGTTGTAGTGGTGGTGGTGGTGGTGTAGTGGTGGTGGTTTGGTGGTGATGGTGGTGGTGGTGATGGCGGTGGTGGTGGTGATGGCAGTGGTGGTGGTGGTGGTGGTGGTGGTGTTGTAGTGGTGGTGGTGATGGTGGTGGTGGTGGTGGTGTTGTAGTGGTAGTGGTGGTGGTGGTGTAGTGTGGTAGTGGTGGTGGCGGTGTTGTAGTGGTGGTGGTGGTGATGGTGGTGGTGGTGTTGTGGTGTTGGTGGTGGTGGTGTTGTGGTGTTGTGGTGGTGGTGGTGTTGTAGTGGTGGTGGTTTGGTGGTGATGGTGGTGGTGGTGATGGCGGTGGTGGTGGTGATGGCAGTGGTGGTGTTGTAGTGGTGGTGGTGGTGATGGTGGTGGTGGTGTTGTAGTGGTGGTGGTGGTGATGGTGGTGGTGGTGTTGTAGTGATGGTGGTGGTGGTGATGGTGGTGGTGGTGGTGTTGTGGTGTTGTGGTGGTGGTGGTGGTGTTGTAGTGGTGGTGGTGGTGGTGTTGTAGTGGTGGTGGTGGTGGTGGTGTTGTAGTGATGGTGGTGGTGGTGATGGTGGTGGTGGTGTTGTAGTGATGGTGGTGGTGATGGTGTTGTAGTGGTGGTGGTGGTGATGGTGTTGTAGTGGTGGTGGTGGTGGTGTTGTAGTGGTGGTGGTGGTGGTGTTGTAGTGGTGGTGGTGGTGGTGTTGTAGTGGTGGTGGTGGTGGTGTTGTAGTGGTGGTGGTGGTGGTGGTGTAGTGGTGGTGGTGGTGTAGTGGTGGTGGTGGTGATGGTGTTGTAGTGGTGGTGGTGGTGGTGTTGTAGTGGTGATGGTGGTGGTGATGGTGGTGGTGTTGTAGTGGTGGTGGTGATGGTGGTGGTGGTGGTGGTGTTGTAGTGGTGGTGGTGATGGTGGTGGTGCTGGTGGTGGTGTTGTAGTGGTGGTGGTGATGGTGGTGGTGGTGTTGTAGTGATGGTGGTGGTGGTGTTGTAGTGGTAGTGGTGGCGGTGGTGGTGGCGGTGGCGTGGTGGTGCGGTGGCGGTGGTGGCGATAATGTCGAGGGTACCTACTTTTAGGAGGGATACACCGCTGCCCCCTATACCCACAGGGGGGTTCATCTAGTGGGGGTGTCTTCCCATCAGGCCAGAGTATTTCCTCTCCTTCGTACAGGTGGAATGTCTGTAGAGAGTGAGAGGGAAGGGGGGGGATAGACAAGGAGGGGTAGAGAGAGGGAGAGAGAGAGAGAGAGAGAGGGAAAGATATAGGAGAGGGGATAGGGGGAAGGAGGGGGGAAAGGGACAAGGAGAGATAGAGAGAGAGGGAGAGATTTAGGTGGTTAGGGAGGGAGGGAGAGAGAGAGAGAGAGAGAGGGAGAGAGAGAGAGAGAGAGAGAGAGAGAGAGAGAGAGGAAAGATATAGGAGGGGAGATGGGGAAATTTAGGTGGTTAGGGAGGGAGAGAGAGAGAGAGAGGGAAAGATATAGGAGAGGGGATAGGGGGAAGGGGGGGGAAGAGACAAGGAGAGATAGAGAGAGAGGGAGAGATTTAGGTGGTTAGGGAGGGAGGGAGAGAGAGAGAGAGAGAGAGGGAAAGATATAGGAGAGGGGATGGGGGGAAGGAGGGGGGAAAGAGACAAGGAGAGATAGAGAGAGAGGGAGAGATTTAGGTGGTTAGGGAGGGAGAGAGAGAGAGAGAGGGAAAGATATAGGAGAGGGGATAGGGGGAAGGAGGGGGGAAAGAGACAAGGAGAGATAGAGAGAGAGGGAGAGATTTAGGTGGTTAGGGAGGGAGAGAGAGAGAGAGAGAGAGAGAGAGAGAGGGAAAGATATAGGAGAGGGGATAGGGGGAAGGAGGGGGGAAGAGACAAGGAGAGATAGAGAGAGAGGGAGAGATTTAGGTGGTTAGGGAGGGAGAGAGAGAGAGAGGGAAAGATATAGGAGAGGGGATAGGGGGAAGGAGGGGGGAAAGAGACAAGGAGAGATAGAGAGAGAGGGAGAGATTTAGGTGGTTAGGGAGGGAGAGAGAGAGAGAGGGAAAGATATAGGAGAGGGGATAGGGGGAAGAAGGGGGGGGGAAGAGACAAGGAGAGATAGAGAGAGAGGGAGAGATTTAGGTGGTTATGGAGGGAGAGAGAGAGAGAGAGGGAAAGATATAGGAGAGGGGATAGGGGGAAGAAGGGGGGGGGAGACAAGGAGAGATAGAGAGAGAGGGAGAGATTTAGGTGGTTAGGGAGGGAGAGAGAGAGAGGGAAAGATATAGGAGAGGGGATAGGGGGAAGGGGGGGGAGAGACAAGGAGAGATAGAGAGAGGGAGAGATTTAGGTGGTTATGGAGGGAGAGAGAGAGAGAGAGAGAGGGAAAGATATAGGAGGGGAGATGGGGAAGGAGGGTGAGAGGGGCAGAGGGAGAGAGCGAGAGATAGGGGGAGTGGGGAGAGAGAAAGAGAGAAGAGCGAGAGAGAGAAAGAAAGAGAGAGGGAGAGAGACATTAAGTCAATAAATCAAATTTATATATACTTAATATTATATATACTTAATTATATAACATTATATATACTTAATATTATAACATTATATATACTTAATTATATAACATTATATATACTTAATTATATAACATTATATATACTTAATTATATAACACTATATATATATACGTAATTATATAACATTATATATACTTAATTATATAACATTATATATACTTAATTATATAACATTATATATATACTTAATTATATAACATTATATATATACTTAATTATATAACATTATATATACTTAATTATATACATTAATATATATATACTTAATTATATAACATTATATACACTTAATTATATAACATTATATATATATATATATATACTTAATTATATAACATTATATATACTTAATTATATAACATTATATATACTTAATATTATATATACTTAATTTATATAACATTATATATACTTAATTATATAACATTATATATACTTAATATTATATATACTTAATTTATATACATTATATATACTTAATTATATAAATATAAATTATCGAGAATCCTATTTCGGCCTATGAAATAACGAAAAACAACTCCGAGATGTGTGGCAAGTGCTCAATGATTCAGAAGAACCAGAGCTACAACATACGTAAAGGCCAAACACACTGAGACGATGGTTAAACAATCATCCGCACAACCCCCAAAAAACGATCAAGTAATTCGGGTCAAACAAGTTAAAAATATATGTGATTGAAAATTTACCCAGACCCCTGGATGGTTGGTAAAATCCAGCATTTGGGTTTCTGCAACTCCTAATCAAGTACTGGCCGCTTACATAAATAGAGTTAGTCTTCTGGTAAGATGATTGAACAAGGAAGCCACTTTTTCAACAGGTTTTAGTTCAATGCTAATTTAAGAAATGACTATTACTGACCCCACATGGGGATCGGCAAGGGAGGCAACCCTTATTTAAGGCGAACGAATTCAGTTGTGTATATTATTGCAAGAATGCAAAAATCACAAATTGAATAGTCACTTAATGTCACAGAAACCAGGATAAACACGAGCTTGGGACTCCAGACTTGAAAGAAACTTTTGATATAATGAGATAATCTGGCGTCACGCAGTAATACAGAGTACCCGACCTCCCATGGGTACATGCTGAAGCATATAAACAATATGCCCCCACACCCCCACCGCAAGGTGGTCGTGGAGGTGCCACGGCAAAAAAGCACCCAGCCCACACTGTAAAGTGGACGTGTAGGCGCCACGAAAAAGCACCCAGCACTCACTGTAAAGTGGTCGTGGAGGTGTCACAGCAAAAAAGCACCCACCCAGCCCACACTGTAAAGTGGACGTGTAAGCGCCACGAAAAAGCACCCAGCACTCACTGTAAATGAGGTTGGTGTTAGGACGGGCATCCAGCTGTAGAAATCAAGCCAGATCAGTTCCTGTATGAGCAAGGCATGGTCAGCCGACCAGACACTGCACACAACAGGACAACCCGTCTAACCCATGCTAGCGTGGAAGAACGGACGTAAAATGGTGATGATGATGATGATGATGATGAATCAACCACTGGTCCCATGTAAGCTTAATTTTAAAATGTTAACCCCCCCAGCCCAACACTCACAGCCCTGTTCTGCCCTGTTAACCCATGTAAAGTTGGGAAGCGAAGGAGCAGGTAAAAATATATATCAGCCGTTAATTCTTACCGGATGTCCTGTGATATTCTTACTGAGGAGAAAAACCCCTACTGGGTACAAACCCCAGCCCTTTGTTGCTGTGTAGCGCCGGGCTACAAGAGAGAAGTTCCCTTCAACATCTCCGTTAGAGTTTATTCGGAAAAAGAGCCCACTAGCACCTGTGGAAGGGAGAGAACGAAGAGGTTAGGGGCATGTTTAAATTTATAGTAGAGTATAATGTGATGTGGTGTGGTAAGGTAAGGTATTCTAATGGAACATGACTTAACAAAGGTTCTTACGTAAAATCATGATGTAAGGTTTTTTAGATGAATATAAACACTTTAACCCTTTCATTACCTTATTTCTAATGGAGCATAACTTAACAAAGGTTCTTACATAAAATTATGATGGAAGGTTTTTAGACAAATATAAACACTTTAACCCTTTCATTACCTTATTTCTAATGGAGCATAACTTAACAAAGGTTCTTACATAAATATAAACACTTTAACCCTTTCATTACCATATTTCTAATGGAGCATAACTTAACAAAGGTTCTTACATAAAATTATCATGGAAGGTTTCTAGATAAATATAAACACTTTAACCCTTTCATTACCATATTTCTAATGGAACATAACTTAACAAAGGTTCTTACATAAAATTATGATGGAAGGTTTTTAGATAAATATAAACACTTTAACCCTTTCATTACCATATTTCTAATGGAACATAACTTAACAAAGGTTCTTACATAAAATTATGATGGAAGGTTTTTAGATAAATATAAACACTTTAACCCTTTCATTACCATATTTCTAATGGAACATAACTTAACAAAGGTTCTTACATAAATATAAATACTTTAACCCTTTCGTTACCATATTTCTACTGGAACATAACTTAACAAAGGTTCTTACATAAAATTATGATGGAAGGTTTTTAGATAAATATAAACACTTTAACCCTTTCATTACCATATTTCTAATGGAACATAACTTAACAAAGGTTCTTACATAAATATAAACACTTTAACCCTTTCATTACCATATTTCTAGTGACCGACACGATGTGAGTATATATTTAGGACTAGGGGCCAACTCAGATAGGGTGGGTGTCAAAAAACAGGAAGAGGGGTAGGGTGACAAGGCCCTTACTTTTAAATGTCCGTCTCTGGATTTTGTTGAATATCTCCTGGCCATCACTTACGGGTTTGCCATCCTTCCAGGTTTCATGAGCTGCTTCAGCATATAGTTTCACAGCATCGTATAAATAGGCTGCCTCTGGTCGTAACTATGGAGAGATAGATAAAAAAACAGACCCCAAAAAAATATGGATAATATCTCACATAACATTTACATTACTCTATATATACTATTGTATTGTCACAGTAAAGGCTTTACCTCACATAACATCTCACATAGCATTTACATTACTCTATATATACTATTGTATTGTCACAGTAAAGGCTTTACCTCACATAATATCTCACATAACATTTACATTACTCTATATATACTATTGTATTGTCACAGTAAAGGCTTTACCTCACATAATACCTCACATAACATTTACATTACTCTATATATACTATTGTATTGTCACAGTAAAAGCTTTACCTCACATAATATCTCACATAACATTTACATTACTCTATATATACTATTGTATTGTCACAGTAAAGGCTTTACCTCACATAATACCTCACATAACATTTACATTACTCTATATATACTATTGTATTGTCACAGTAAAGGCTTTACCTCACATAATACCTCACATAACATTTACATTACTCTATATATACTATTGTATTGTCACAGTAAAGGCTTTACCTCACATAATACCTCACATAACATTTACATTACTCTATATATACTATTGTATTGTCACAGTAAAGGCTTTATCTCACATAATATCTCACATAACATTTACATTACTCTATATATACTATTGTATTGTCACAGTAAAGGCTTTACCTCACATTATATATATATATATATATATATATATATATATATATATATATATATATATATATATATATATATAAGTGGTCGAGTATTCCACGGTAAGAACTGGTGAAAGATTAAAAGAATGGAAAAAAAAAATTGCCTAACAAAAGCAAATAGTTTATGAAACGTTGCTCCGAAGTTTACGATGAATGAAACTTACAATCTTGTTTATGTTGATGGCATTGTAAGGGTTTCTGTGGTTGAAGGGTGGAAGCTGCAGATAATGATTCACCTGTTCTGTAAACAGGGTGTATTCTGGGTAGACGGGTCCAGAATGGATCACACCGATGTAGTATTTAAAGGCCACGGCAATTCGGTCGAGATTCTCAAATACAAATGTACCTGTAAGATGAAAAACATGAGCAGAGTAATGTATATATTTTCTATATATAAATATATAAATATATATATATTACAATAATCAAATATTAGTGATCCAAGACTTATGTATAATGCATACAATGAAACACGTGTGTTTCATTGTGCTAGGGGCTTTTTTGCTGTGGCGCCTCCACGACCACTTTACAGTGAGGGCTGGGTGCTTTTTTGCCATGGCACCTCCACGACCACTTTACAGTGAGTGCTGGGTGCTTTGTTGCTGTGGCACCTCCACGGCCACTTTACAGTGTGGGCTGGGTGCTTTTTTGCTGTGGCACCTCCACGACCACTTTACAGTGAGTGCTGGGTGCTTTTTTGCCGTGGCACCTCCACGACCACTTTACAGTGAGTGCTGGGTGCTTTTTTGCCATGGCACCTCCACAACCACTTTACAGTGAGTGCTGGGTGCTTTGTTGCTGTGGCACTTACACGACCACTTTACAGTGAGTGCTGGGTGCTTTGTTGCTGTGGCACTTACACGACCACTTTACAGTGAGTGCTGGGTGCTTTTTTGCCGTGGCACCTCCACGACCACTTTACAGTGAGTGCTGGGGGCTTTTTTGCTGTGGCGCCTCCACGACCACTTTACAGTGAGTGCTGGGTGCTTTTTTGCCGTGGCACCTCCACGACCACTTTACAGTGAGTGCTGGGTGCTTTGTTGCCGTGGCACCTCCACGACCACTTTACAGTGAATGCTGAGTGCTTTGTTGCCGTGGCACCTCCACGACCACTTTACAGTGAGTGCTGGGTGCTTTTTTGCTGTGGCACCTCCACGTCCACTTTACAGTGAGGGCTGGGGGCTTTTTTGCTGTGGCACTTACACGACCACTTTACAGTGAGGGCTGGGTGCTTTTTTGCTGTGGCACCTCCACGACCACTTTACAGTGAGTGCTGGGTGCTTTTTTGCCGTGGCACCTCCACGACCACTTTACAGTGAGTGCTGGGTGCTTTTTTGCTGTGGCACCTCCACGACCACTTTACAGTGAGTGCTGGGTGCTTTTTTGCTGTGGCACCTCCACGACCACTTTACAGTGAGTGCTGGGTGCTTTTTTGCCGTGGCACCTCCACGACCACTTTACAGTGAGTGCTGGGTGCTTTTTTGCTGTGGCACCTCCACGACCACTTTACAGTGAATGCTGGGTGCTTTGTTGCCGTGGGGCCTACACGTCCACTTTACAGTGAGTGCTGGGTGCTTTGTTGCCGTGGCGCCTCCACGACCACTTTACAGTGAGTGCTGGGTGCTTTGTTGCCGTGGCGCCTCCACGACCACTTTACAGTGAGTGCTGGGTGCTTTTTTGCTGTGGCACCTCCACGACCACTTTACAGTGAATGCTGAGTGCTTTGTTGCCGTGACACCTCCACGACCACTTTACAGTGAGTGCTGGGTGCTTTGTTGCCGTGGCGCCTCCACGACCACTTTACAGTGAGTGCTGGGTGCTTTGTTGCCGTGGCGCCTCCACGACCACTTTACAGTGAGTGCTGGGTGCTTTTTTGCTGTGGCACCTCCACGACCACTTTACAGTGAATGCTGAGTGCTTTGTTGCCGTGACACCTCCACGACCACTTTACAGTGAGTGCTGGGTGCTTTGTTGCCGTGGCGCCTCCACGACCACTTTACAGTGAGTGCTGGGTGCTTTGTTGCCGTGGGGCCTACACGTCCACTTTACAGTGAGTGCTGGGTGCTTTTTTGCCGTGGCACCTCCACGACCACTTTACAGTGAGTGCTGGGTGCTTTTTTGCCGTGGCACCTCCACGACCACTTTACAGTGAGTGCTGGGTGCTTTGTTGCTGTGGCACCTCCACGTCCACTTTACAGTGAGGGCTGGGGGCTTTTTTGCTGTGGCACTTACACGACCACTTTACAGTGAGTGCTGGGTGCTTTGTTGCTGTGGCACTTACACGACCACTTTACAGTGAGTGCTGGGTGCTTTTTTGCCGTGGCACCTCCACGACCACTTTACAGTGAGTGCTGGGTGCTTTGTTGCTGTGGCACTTACACGACCACTTTACAGTGAGTGCTGGGTGCTTTGTTGCTGTGGCACTTACACGACCACTTTACAGTGAGTGCTGGGTGCTTTTTTGCTGTGGCGCCTCCACGACCACTTTACAGTGAGTGCTGGGTGCTTTTTTGCTGTGGCGCCTCCACGACCACTTTACAGTGAGTGCTGGGTGCTTTTTTGCTGTGGCACCTCCACGACCCCTTTACAGTGAGTGCTGGGTGCTTTTTTGCCGTGGCACCTCCACGACCACTTTACAGTGAGTGCTGGGTGCTTTGTTGCTGTGGCACCTCCACGTCCACTTTACAGTGAGGGCTGGGGGCTTTTTTGCCGTGGCACCTCCACGACCACTTTACAGTGAGTGCTGGGTGTTTTTTTGCCGTGGCACCTCCACGACCACTTTACAGTGAGTGCTGGGTGCTTTTTAGCCGTGGCACCTCCACGACCACTTTACAGTGAGTGCTGGGTGCTTTGTTGCTGTGGCACCTACACGACTACTTTACTGTGAGTGCTGGGTGCTTTGTTGCTGTGGCACCTCCACGACCACTTTACAGTGAGTGCTGGGTGCTTTTTTGCTGTGGCACCTCCACGACCACTTTACAGTGAGTGCTGGGTGCTTTTTTGCCGTGGCACCTCCACGACCACTTTGCAGTGGAATGATAGAGACCCCAGTCCCCATCATCTCATTTCTACAGCTGAGTAAACTGGAGCAATGTGAAATAAAGTGTCTTGCTCAAGGAAACAACACATCACCCGGTCTGAGAATTGAACTCACAACCAGCACTCACTGTAAAGTGGTCGTGGAGGTGCCACGGCAAAAAAAGCACCCAGCACTCACTGTAAAGTGGACGTGGAGGTGCCACGGCAAAAAAGCACCCAGCACTCACTGTAAAGTGGTCGTGGAAGTGCCACGGCAAAAAAAGCACCCAGCACTCACTGTAAAGTGGTCGTGGAGGTGCCACAGCAACAAAGCACCCAGCACTCACTGTAAAGTGGTCGTGGAGGTGCCACAGCAAAAAAGCACCCAGCACTCACTGTAAAGTGGTCGTGGAGATGCCACGGCAAAAAAGCACCCAGCACTAACTGTAAATGAGGTTGGTGTTAGGAAGGGCATCCAGCTGTAGAAATCAAGCCAGAACCAGTTCCCGTCCCACCTTTGCAAGCAGGGAAAGGCGGACGTAAAATGAAATGATGACGATGATGATGATGATATATATATACATATATAGAAAGAAAGAGAGAGGGTTATATACTTACCAGCGAGGTATTTGGCAGGCATGGTGTAGTCATAATAGTCAAGGTAGACACCAACCACAAAGTACTCCCCACTGTCTAGTAAACCCCTCTCGTAAAGGTTGGACATCAGACCGACAAAATCATACGACTGGCCCAGCATCACATAAACTGAAATAACAATAGTAGTGGTGGTAGTAGTAGTGGTGGTAGTAGTAGTAGTAGTGGGGGTGGTGTAGTGGTGGTGTAGTGGTAGTGGTGGTGGTAGTAGTAGTGGTGGTGGTAGTAGTGGTGGTAGTAGTGGTGGTGGTGGTGGTGGTAGGAGTGGTGGTGGTAGTATGGTAGTGGTGTTGGTGGTGTAGTGGTGGTGGTGGTATGGTAGTGGTGTTGGTGGTGTAGTGGTGGTAGTAGTGGTGGTGGTGGTGGTGGTATGGTAGTGGTGTTGGTGGTATGGTAGTGGTGGTATGGTGGTGGTAGTGGTGTTGGTGGTATGGTAGTGGTGTTGGTGGTATGGTAGTGGTGGTGGTATGGTAGTGGTGGTGGTGGTGATGATGGTGATGGTATGGTAGTGGTGGTGGTGGTGGTGTAGTGGTGGTGATGATGGTGGTGGTGGTATGGTAGTGGTGATTATGGTGGTGGTGTAGTGGTGTAGTGTTGATGACGATGATGATGATGATGATGACATACTCACTGCGCGTGTCGACATAGGTACGAGAGACGATGCCAGCGAAGGGGTTCTCCACGTGGTTGTGGAAGTAGGGGCCGTCATACATTTCCCTCTGTGTCACTATAATATCATTGGCCTCCAGCAGCTGGGGATATACAAAAGGAGTCACGAGATAAATATATGTTTGGGGATGGGGGGGTCTTATACATAAGTATGTGATTTATACATGGTTTTTCTAAGCTTCTGAAACAAGGGTGCTCTTATACAGGAAGTAACTTAAGCCACTTTCTACACAAATTACAAAAGGGAACACAAGATAAATATATGTATGTGTCTTATACACAAGAATATGATCTATGCCTGATTTTTCTAAGCTTCTGTAACAAGGGTGGTCTTATACAAGAAGTAACTTAAGCCACTTTCTACACAAATTACAAAAGGCAACACGAGATAAATAAATGTTAGGATGTGTCTTATACACAAGAATATGATTTATACATGATTTTTTAAGCTTCCGAAACAAGGGTGGTCATATACAAGCAGTAACTTAAGCCTGTTTCTACACAAATTACAAAAGGGAACACAAGGTAAATATATATGGGTAGTGTTATACACAAGAATGTGATTATTACCTGATGTTATATCTTTTTAATAATGTGTTTTTAGCTTCAGAAACAGGGGTAATTTTATACACAGAAATAAGTGTGGTTTTTTACATGAAAATATAAGATACTATCGCGTTTTTAGATTCAGAAAAAAGAGGTGGTTTTATACACAAATCATTTTATACTTATGGTATTGCACACAAAAAGGAATTGGGTTGTTACCTTGACAATAGCTTCGGCTGTAAACTGGAACTCCATCTCATCGGAGTACACAAAGGTGACTTTACGCCACTGAAATGTTAAGAGGAGCGAGGCGACACTCTGGGATATTTGGGCCTCGGTGGGTTTCGTCCTGATGAAGGTCGGGTACCGCTGTTTGTCACTGACAGTGTAGTCAGAGCAGTACTGCAGGAGAGAGAGGGCACACATGAGGTAAAGCCTTTACTGTGACAATACAATAGTATATATAGAGTAATGTAGATGCTAAAGGGTTAAAGTCTTTACTGTAATACCAATTATAACTCAAGGACTTGAGAGCGATAAGGGTCATAAAACTCTACTAGATACTTACATAGGACAGCATAGGGACATTGAAGACTGCAGCGATGCGTGCCTCATACAGGCAGGTCTCCTGGGGCCCAATATAAGCTGAAATGTTGGCGTCTAAAAGCAGGGTCGTCTTTCGAATGCTCTCCGACTCTTCGCCGTAGGTCTCTCGGGGCAGGAACTCCAGTCTGTGCTCAGGCAGAATGGACGGGTCACCGTTGATTTCGGCCACAGCGAGGGTCAGCGCTCCTGAAATTGCTTGACCTGGCCTTCGATAGTACTCGCCTCCGTTTCTCTTGCTTCTTCGGCTACCACTACTACTACTACCACCACCACCACTACTACTACCACCACCACTACTACTACTACCACCACTACTACTACCACTACTACTACTACCACTACTACTACTACTACCACCACCACGACTACTACTACCACTACTACTACCACTACTACTACTACTACTACTACTACTACTACTACCACCACTACCACTACCACCACTACTACTACCACTACCACCACCACTACCACTACTACTACCACTACTACCACCACCACCACCACCACAACTACTACTACTACTACCACTACTACCTCCAATACCACCACAACTACTACCACTACTACTACTACCTCCACCACCGCCACCACTGTCACGTCTGTGCCTGCCCCCCCTCCTCTCCCTCTCCTCCAGCCTCGTCTCCGACCCCGTCAGGTATCCGAGCCTGATGACGTAGGGCGCGTCGGACTTGCTCGTCGTGGTCCACGCGCCGGACGGGCTCTGCACGATGCCTGCGCCCGGTTCCGACGGCGCCGCGCCGGCGGCGGGGGGCGCCGTAGCGTTCCCTTCGCTCCCCTCCCCGTCCCCTCCCGCCGCTCCTCCCCCATCGCCCCATCCCCAGCCGCCACCCCCTCCCCTTCCTTCAGCGTCGCCCCCGCCAAAGGAACTCCTGTTGGCCTGCCGCGCCGAGAGAAAGCGCTGGGCGTCGTAGGGCGGCACGGCGCCGCCGGGGCGCGACGGGAGGGGAGGGACGTCGCCGCCACCTCGATCCCCCTCGCCGCCACCGCCGTCACCTCGATCCCCCTCGCCCTCTCCGCCGTCACCGCCACCACCTTCCCTTCCGAGGCCCGCGCGAGGAGGGGCGGCCCTCCCTCCGCCGTCGCCTGTCAGTCGACGGCGGAGGACCCCGGTCTCCGTCAAGGGCCCGGAGATGTTGGGCACGTCCTTCTTTCGATCCTGGTTATGATCCTTGTCGACGTCTCGCTTAGCTGCGGAACGTCTGTCACCCCCCCGGGTGGCTGTCCGACCTCTGTCACCCCCCTGAGTGTTTGTCCGACCTCTCACACCACCCCGACTGTCTGTCCGATCCATGTCACCACCCTGGTTGTCTGTCCGACCCAGGTCAACATTCTGGTGGGTATTTGTCCGATATCGGTCTCCAGCCTGGATGTCTGTCCGATCTATGCCACCTCGTTGGAAATCTGTCTGTCCGACCCCAGAATAGATATCTGTCCGATCTCTGTCACCAGCCTCACTGACTGTCCGGCCCATGCTATCACCCCGACTGTCTCTCCGACCTATTCCAACCTCCTCGATATCTGTCCGATCTAGTCCACCCCGCTGGGTAGCTGTCTGTCCGACCCCAGAATAGATGTCTGTCCGATCCAGGTCAACATTCTGGTGAGTATTTGTCCGATGTCGGTCTCCAACCTCCTCGATATCTGTCCGATCTAGTCCACCCCGCTGGGTAGCTGTCTGTCCGACCCCAGAATAGATGTCTGTCCGACCCAGGTCAACATTCTGGTGGGTATTTGTCCGATGTCGGTCTCCAACCCCGATATCTGTCTGATCTAGTCCACCCCGCTGGGTAGCTGTCTGTCCGACCCCAGAATAGATGTCTGTCCGACCCAGGTCAACATTCTGGTGGGTATTTGTCCGATGTCGGTCTCCAACCCCGATATCTGTCCGATCTGTGCCACCACCTTCAGTTTCTGGTGTGAGTCTGCCCCTAGGGACATCATTTTGAAAAAGGGTAGCGTTTGTCCCTGCAGAGACCACATTAGCCCAGTTTCCATTACTGGGGTTAATTGGGTTGAGTTTATCCTTAAATATATCCTTTGGGGGAGGCGTAGTAGTGTTTGTTTTGCTAGGGAACTTGTTGGTCCAATTTTCATCACTGGAGGTGTTTGGGTCAAATTGGTCCTTAAAAACATCCTTTTGAAGGGTAGTGTTTTTACCACCAGGGATCTTGTTGGCCCAGTTTTCATCACTGGAGGTGTTTGGGTCAAATTGGTCCTTAAAAACATCCTTTTGAAGGGTAGTGTTTTTACCACCAGGGATCTTGTTGGCCCAGTTTTCATCACTGGAGGTGTTTGGGTCAAATTGGTCCTTAAAAACATCCTTTTGAAGGGTAGTGTTTTTACCACCAGGGATCTTGTTGGCCCAGTTTTCATCACTGGAGGTGTTTGGGTCAAATTTATCCTTAAAAACGTCCTTTTCAAGAAGAGTAGAGTTTGTTTTACCATGGATTTTATTGGCCCAGTTTCCATCATTATTTGGGTTGAGTTTGTCCTTAAAAACGTCCTTTTCAAGAAGGGTAGTGTTTGTTCTACCAGAGGTCTCGTTGACCAAGTTTCCGTCACTGGAGTTATTTGGTGTGAATCTGTCCCTGGAGACGTCCTTTTGAAGGAGAGTAGAGTTTGCTCTACCAGGAATCACCTCAGTGGTAATATAACTAGCGTCGCTTTGGAAAACACTCTTGAAATGTTTACCAAAGGATTTGCCTGTCTGCTTCTTAAAAAGATGGTTGTTTCTCTGAGGTACAGTATTAGATATATCTCTAAGGAAACCTCGACTGTCCTTCATATCGAGACTTCTCTCTGTCCGTATTTTAAAGCCCTTGATGGCGTCTTGGGGTACAGTATTAGATATATCTCTGAGAAAACCTTTACTGTCCTTTATATTGAGATTTCTCTTTGTTCGTATCTTTAGGCCCGTGGTGGCGTCTTGGGGTACAGTATTAGAAATATCTCTAAGGAAACCTCGACTGTCCTTCATATCGAGACTTCTTTCTGTCTGTCTTTTAAAGCCCTTGATGGCGTCTTGGGGTACAGTATTAGATATATCTCTGAGAAAACCTTTACTGTCCTTCATATCGAGACTTCTCTCTGTCTGTCTTTTAAAGCCCTTGATGGCGTCTTGGGGTACAGTATTAGATATATCTCTGAGAAAACCTTTACTGTCCTTTATATTGAGATTTCTCTTTGTTCGTATCTTTAGGCCCGTGGTGGCGTCTTGGGGTACAGTATTAGAAATATCTCTAAGGAAACCTCGACTGTCCTTCATATCGAGACTTCTCTCTGTCCGTCTTTTAAAGCCCTTGATGGCGTCTTGGGGTACAGTATTAGATATATCTCTAAGGAAACCTTGACTGTCCTTCATATCGAGACTTCTTTCTGTCCGTATTTTAAAGCCCTTGATGGCGTCTTGGGGTACAGTATTAGATATATCTCTAAGGAAACCTCGACTGTCCTTCATATCGAGACTTCTCTCTGTCTGTCTTTTAAAGCCCTTGATGGCGTCTTGGGGTACAGTATTAGATATATCTCTAAGGAAACCTCGACTGTCCTTCATATCGAGACTTCTCTCTGTCCGTCTTTTAAAGCCCGTGGTGGCGTCTTGGGGTACAGTATTAGAAATATCTCTAAGGAAACCTCGACTGTCCTTCATATCGAGACTTCTTTCTGTCTGTCTTTTAAAGCCCTTGATGGCGTCTTGGGGTACAGTATTAGATATATCTCTGAGAAAACCTTTACTGTCCTTTATATTGAGATTTCTCTTTGTTCGTATCTTTAGGCCCTTGATGGCGTCTTGGGGTACAGTATTAGATATATCTCTGAGAAAACCTTTACTGTCCTTCATATTGAGATTTCTCTTTGTTCGTCTCTTAAGGCCCGTGGTGGTTTTTTGGGGAAAAGTTTTATGATTGTGATTTTGTAAAGTACTGGTGTTCTTGTTGTAAAGGGGTCTGTTGTCTGTTTGAAGCTTATAATTGGGATTATGATCAGCAGTGGTTGAAATTGGGGGGGTTGTTGTAGGAGTTGTGGTGGTTGATGTGGGCTCTGTTGTAGTCACAGTTGGTGTTGAGGTTGAGGTTTTTGTAAGGGCTATTGTTGAAGTTGGGGTTTCTGCTATTAAGGTCTGTGTTGAGGTTTGGGCATTTGAAATTGGGAATTTTGTAGGAGCTATTGTTGAGGTGAGGGCTTTTGTTGTTGAGGTGGTTGGGGTTTGAGTAGGGTGTATAAATGAGGGCAGGGTGTCTGTGGTTGAAGTTGTAATTGGGGTTTGTGGTGGACCTGATGTTGAGGGCAGGGTTTTTGTGGTTGTGGGGGTTGGGGCTTGTGGTGGACCTGATGTTGACGGCAGGGTTTTTGTGGTTGTGGGGGTTTGTGGTGGACCTGATGTTGAGGGCAGGGTTTTTGTGGTTGTGGTGGTTGGGGTTTGTGTTGGTGTTTGCGTGGGGCCTTTAGTTGAGGGCAGGGTCTCTGTGGTTGTGGCACCAGTCAAGGGTGTCGTGTGTGCCATTGCGCCA
>OZ024766.1:21410194-21435194 GCA_964016885.1 Eledone cirrhosa | reverse complement strand
GATATATATATATATATATATATACAGATATATATATATATATATATATACAAAGATATATATATATATACACAGATATATATATATATATACACAGATATATATATATACAGATATATATATATATATACAGATATATATATATATATACGTAGATGTGAGAATTACCACAAATTAACAATGTTTCATTAATCCTCTCAAATATGACCTAAATCTTCTAAATCAATAAAACACCGCACCACCACGCTACACCACCACCACTGCCACCACGCTACACCACTACACTACACCACCACCACGCTACACCACTACACTACACCACCACCACTGCCACCAGCACTACACTACACCGCACCACCACCACCACCACCACACCACTACCTACCACATTACACCACCACCACACCACTACACTACCACGCTACACCACACCACTACCTACCACACTACACCACTACCTACCACGCTACACCACCACCACACCACTACACTACCACGCTACACCACCACCACACCACTACCTACCACACTACACCACTACCTACCACGCTACACCACTACCTACCACACTACACCACCACCACACCACTACACTACCACGCTACACCACCACCACACCACTACCTACCACACTACACCACTACCTACCACGCTACACCACCACCACCACACCACTACCTACCACACTACACCACTACCTACCACGCTACACCACTACCTACCACCAATCATCAACATATACTCCATATATTCTCGACTATAAGGTCACCCCACTATTTTATGTCAGAGAGTGTTATACAGCATCTCTCTGACGACATATATTAATAGTCTGGCACCCAGAAACCTTTGGTAATGGAGTAGTTATATTTTGAGTTATTCACTTTCTAACTAAACAGCTCTGTTCTATATATAGAGCACTCTTTTCTCCTTTGCTTTTTCTTCGTCATCATCTTACGTACGCTTTTCCCTGCTTGCAAGGGTGGGACGGGAACTGATTCTGGCTTGATTTCTACAGCTGGATGCCCTTCCTAACACCAACCTCATTTACAGTGAGTGCTGGGTGCTTTTTTGCTGTGGCACCTCCACGACCACTTTACAGTGAGTGCTGGGTGCTTTTTTGCCGTGGCACCTCCACGGCCCCTTTACAGTGAGTGCTGGGTGCTTTTTTGCTGTGGCACCTCCACGACCACTTTACAGTGAGTGCTGGGTGCTTTTTTGCTGTGGCACCTCCACGACCACTTTACAGTGAGTGCTGGGTGCTTTTTTGCTGTGGCACCTCCACGACCACTTCACAGTGAGTGCTGGGTGCTTTTTTGCCGTGGCACCTCCACGACCACTTTACAGTGAGTGCTGGGTGCTTTTTTGCCGTGGCACCCCCACGACCACTTTACAGCGAGTGCTGGGTGCTTTTTTGCCGTGGCACCTCCACGACCACTTTACAGTGAGTGCTGGGTGCTTTTTTGCCGTGGCACCTCCACGACTACTTTACAGTGAGTGCTGGGTGCTTTTTTGCTGTGGCACCTCCACGACCACTTTACAGTGAGTGCTGGGTGCTTTTTTGCCGTGGCACCTCCCCGACCACTTTACAGTGAGTGCTGGGTGCTCTTTTGCCGTGGCACCTCCACGACCACTCTACAGTGAGTGCTGGGTGCTTTCTTTGCCATGGCACCTCCACGACCACTTTACAGTGAGTGCTGGGTGCTTTTTTGCCAAAAAGAAGAACAAGTCAACATCATTGGATACCATCAGGGTTGCAGGTGTTATATCAGAGTTTTCCTTCTCCTAGAATTCTGCCTTGACAAAGGCTAAGGGGTCATCTCTCCCGGTGATTTTGGATGGCCATTGACTCCTAAGAGCTCCTTTGCCCTTTGATATATACATACATACACACATACACTTGAAAAAAAAAAAAAAAAAAGAACAAAGAAAAAAAAATTTCATGTTTTATTTATCATATATATACATATATATATATATATATACATATATATATATAGATCTGTACAAGAGTAAAGAGAATAAGGGATAGGAGAGTAGAGGTTAGAATCAAGCAATGTAGGGGTGGGTGGGTGGGAAGTGTGTATCAGGGTCTGGGCTGTATGTGAAGTGAAGGAGGGGTGTATTTCTCATATATATATATATATATATATATATATATATACACACACACACACACACACGTTACTCAATGACATAACACACCGCCCAGTCTGCACAATGTGGTGGACAAAGTTTAGGGGCTCAAACTTTGAAAAATACAACTGTGACATGTTTCAGGCCTACCTGATTGGCAATTTGAATAAAGGGCAACAAATTGAACCCTTTTCTCTGACATGGGAGGCCAGGCTGGACTGGTGTGTCCCAGAGAAAAGGTCTGTAACTTGGCTTTTTTTTTTTCAGATTGTTTCACAACTGGAGTTTATAAAG
Source organism: Eledone cirrhosa (assembly GCA_964016885.1). Classification (NCBI taxonomy): domain Eukaryota; kingdom Metazoa; phylum Mollusca; class Cephalopoda; order Octopoda; family Eledonidae; genus Eledone; species Eledone cirrhosa. Next base: position 21,432,767 of record OZ024766.1, on the reverse strand, counting down.
TCAGAGGCTCAAAATCTTGAAAAAAAGACAAAAAAACAAAAAAAAAACAGCTGTGACAAGCTTCGGGGTTGCCCAATAGATATTTTGAATTAAGGACAGCAAATTGAACCCTTTTCTGTGGAGTTGGAGGCCAGGATGAAGTGGTCTGTCACCGAGAAAAGGTTTCTTACTTGGGTCTTTTTAAGATTCATTTCACAGATATGTGATTGACAAGGTTAAATAGAGACTCAAACTTTGAAAAAGACAACCCCTGACATGTTTAGGGCTTGCCCAATAGATATTTTGAATTAAGGACAGCAAATTGAACCCTTTTCTGTGGAGGTGGAGGCCAGGTGTGTCACCGAGAAAAGGTTTCTTACTTGGGTTTATTTTAAGATTCATTTCACAGATATGTGATTGACAAGGTTAAATAGAGACTCAAACTTTGAAAAAGACAACCCCTGACATGTTTTGGGCTTGCCCAATAGATATTTTGAATTAAGGACAGCAAATTGATCCCTTTTCTGTGGAGGTGGAGGTCAGGATGAAGTGGTCTGTCACCGAGAAAAGGTTTCTTACTTGGGTTTTTTTTAGATTCATTTCACAGATATGTGATTGACAAGGTTAAATAGAGACTCAAACTTTGAAAAAGACAACCCCTGACATGTTTAGGGCTTGCCCAATAGATATTTTGAATTAAGGACAGCAAATTGATCCCTTTTCTGTGGAGTTGGGGGCCAGGATTGAGTGGTGTGTCACTGAGAAAAGATCTGTTATCTGGGGTTTTTAATTCATTTCACAATGATGTGGTTTATAAAATACAGCTGTGACAAGCTTCGGGGTTGCCCAACAGATATCTTAAGTTCAGGGTAGGAAGCCTGAAACTTTTCTATCGAGTTAGGGGTTAGGGTTGACTGTTGTGTCACTGAGAAAAGGGTTTTTTAAGACTATTTCACAACAGCGTGGTTGATAAGGTCAGCGACTCAAATCCTGAAAGGATCAGTCGCCGAGAATTTCAGGGCTACCCGATGGATATTTTTGATTGAGGGGGAAACAAGCTTATCACCTTCCTATTGTGTGTGTGTGTGTGTGTGAGGGGTGAATGGGGTTTTGGCAGGGGGGATTAGGGTGAGAACGAAAAAAAAAAAAAAGTCACTCAAGTATTTGTTTTTTTTTTTTAATCCGTCGTTTCACAATGGTTTGATTAATTAACCTTCAGCACGCCACTGGTGACAACATGCACTGCATGAGTAATCTCCCCTTAATATAATAATTGTTTCTACTTTTGGGGGGCACAAAGCCAGCAATTACCCCAGTGTATTACTGGTACTTTATTTTATTGACCCCGTAATAATTGTTTCTACTTTTGGGGGGCACAAGGCCAGCAATTACCTCAGTGTATTACTGGTACTTTATTTTACTGACCCCGTAATAATTGTTGCTACTTTTGGGGGGCACAAGGCCAGCAATTACCCCAGTGTATTACTGGTACTTTATTTTATCGACCCCGTAATAATTGTTGCTACTTTTGGGGGTACAAGGCCAGCAATTACCCCAGTGTATTACTGGTACTTTATTTTATCGACCCCGTAATAATTGTTGTTACTTTTGGGGGTACAAGGCCAGCAATTACCCCAGTGTATTACTGGTACTTTATTTTATCGATCCCGTAAGGATGAAAGACAAAGTTAACCTCGGCGGGATATGAATTCAGAATGTAAAGGGCCATAACTCTATGCTGCGAAGCATAGTGCCTGACACTACTGATACTGCCAATCCACCACCCTTAATAGTTAATGTAGTGTCAAGGGAAACAACTCATAAATTACTAGCGTGCCAAAGGTTAAGAAGATTGCCACAGATTCAAATCTTGAAAGCAACTACAACAAGCTTTAATGCATCTTCATTGGCTGGGAACACCAGTCAGGCAGAAACGCCGCCCCACCACCATGTCCGAGGTCCCTTTCGGTTGAATATAGCTGGACAGGTGCATGGCTGAGAGTAAGTCTGGTCTGGCCTGGTCTGGTCTGTCATATGGTTTAAGGGAATTAATTTGACACCGGTGTCGAAAGATCAAAAACTCAAAGGAGCCAGGGCTGAAAAAATAAGTTCGAAGGATCAAAATTTTAAGCAACCAGTGTCGATCAGCTAATTTGAAGGCTCAAAAAAAAAAAAAGAAAAACTTGAATGAGCTGGTGTCGATTAGCAAGGGCTAAAGGTCAAAATTTAATGAGCCGGTGCCAAGTTCGAAGGTTTAAAATTTCAACAAGCTGGTGTCTAACAACAAAGACAGTCGATAGTTCAAAACTTGAATGAGCTGTTGTTGTTCAGCAAGATTAGTGGCTCAAAACTTTATTCAGCAGGTGTTAAACAACAAAGTCAAAGGATCAAAACTTTAAACAGCTGAGCTGGTGTTGTTCATGAGTTGACCTGGTGTTGATTAGCAAAGTCAGTGGCTGAAGACTTTAATGAGCTGAGCTGGTGTTGATTAGCAAAGTCAATGGCTCAAGACTTTAAAGAGCTGAGCTGGTGTTGATTAACAAAGTCAATGGCTCAAGACTAAAGAGCCGAGCTAGTGTTGATTAACAAAGTCAATGGCTCAAGACTAAAGAGCTGAGCTGGTGTTGATTAACAAAGTCAATGGCTCAAGACTAAAGAGCTGAGCTAGTGTTGATTAACAAAGTCAATGGCTCAAGACTAAAGAGCTGAGCTAGTGTTGATTAACAAAGTCAATGGCTCAAGACTAAAGAGCTGAGCTGGTATTAAACAACAAAGTTGATGGCTCATACTTTACTAAGCTGAGTTGATGTTAAACAGCAAGATTGATGGCTCAAATTTTTACTGAGCTGAGCTGGTGTTAAACAGCAAGATTGATGGCTCAAGACTTTAAAGAGCTGAGCTAGTGTTGATTAACAAGGTCGATGGTTCAAGACTTTAATGAGCTGAGCTGGTATTAAACAACAAAGTTGATGGCTCAAAAGTTTAATGAGATCGTACTGATCAGCTAAACCAAAGGATCAAAACTTGAAAAAGCCGGCTATGATCAGCTAAGTCGAAGGATCAAAACTTGGTACTGATTAACTTAAGTCGAAAGCTCAATACATGAATAGAATGAGCCAGTTGTTTCGCTAATTTCATGGATCAAAACTTTAATGAACTAGAACTGATCATCAAGGTGAATTGCTCAAAATTTAGATGAGCTGACGTGTTGATCAGCAAAATTGATGGCTCAAAACGTGGATGAGCTGGTGTTGTGTTGATCAGCAAACTTTAAAAAGCTGACCTGGTGTTAAACTGGAAAGTTGATGGATTAAGACTTTCATGAGCTGAGCTGATGTGCTGATCAGCAAAAATAATGGCTCAAAATTTGGATGAGTTGATATTGTGTTGATCAGCAAAATTGATGGCTCAACACTTTAAAAAGCTGAGCTGGAGTTAAACTGGAAAGTTGATGGATCAAGACTTTCATGAGCTGAGCTGGTGTTGTGTTGATCAGCAAAATTGATGGCTCAACACTTGGATGAGCAAGGTCGAGAGATCAAGATCTCAAGGAGCTGGTGTCAAACAGCAGTGTCAAAGGACCAAATCTTTAATGAGCTGGTATGTTAAACAGCTATATCGAAGGATCGAAAACTTGGATGAGCTGGCGTTGTTCAGCAGGGGCAGTCGAAGGTTCAAAATTTAAATGAGCCGGCTGGTAAACTGCTGTTGATAAGTCGATAGTAACGGAGGTCGTTGACAAACCGGTTAACGCTCTGGGTGAAGGAGGGCATGTCCTGGGTAGAGAAAGACAGAGAATGTTTTATAGATATTATAAACATTTAGTACAAAACAACACTATGACTACATCACATTAAATATTAAAGTCTTTACTGTAATACTGTAAATATTCACAACAATCTGTCCACCAGTAAAGATACTATAAACATTTAGTACAAAACAACACTATGACTACATCACATTAAATATTAAAGTCTTTACTGTAATACTGTAAATATTCACAACAATCTGTCCACCAGTAAAGATACTATAAACATTTAGTACAAAACAACACTATGACTACATCACATTAAATATTAAAGTCTTTACTGTAATACTGTAAATATTCACAACAATCTGTCCACCAGTAAAGATACTATAAACATTTAGTACAAAACAACACTATGACTACATCACATTAAATATTAAAGTCTTTACTGTAATACTGTAAATATTCACAACAATCTGTCCACCAGTAAAGATACTATAAACATTTAGTACAAAACAACACTATGACTACATCACATTAAATATTAAAGTCTTTACTGTAATACTGTAAATATTCACAACAATCTGTCCACCAGTAAAGATAAACAACACTATGACTACATCGCATTAGTCCACTAGTCACTTAACATAAGTATGAGCAGCCGGTTACAGCTGGTTTAAATAGAAAGAGGTGAGAGAATTCATCCACGTTTTGAGCCGATATAGCTGGTTTAAATGGTAAAGGGTTAACATAAGTAAGAGCAGCCGGTTACAGCCGGTTTGAACAGAAAGAGGGGAGACAATTCTGGCCGGTTACAGCCGGTTTGAACAGAAAGAGGGGAGACAATTCTGGCCAGATGCGGCCGGTTTAAATGCTAAATGGATCGACCGACTTTCGTCAAATTGGACCGAGGAAACGATGTTTCCGTCGGTCTCTCCAGTTGCTAGTACTCGCTATCGGTCGCAACTCCAGGTAGAAGGAGCAGCGTTGTGGTTGCATTAACTGACCTTTTCTAATTGCTGGAGGCACATGGCTTAGTGGTTAGATCATTGGCCTTGCAATCGAAAGGTTGTGAGTTCAATTCTCAGACCGGGTGATGTGTTGTTTCCTTGAGCAAGACACTTTATTTCACATTGCTCCAATTCACTCAGCTGTAGAAATGAGATGATAGGGACTGGGGTCCCTATCATTCCACTGCAAAGTGGTCGTGGAGGTACCACGGCAAAAAAGCACCCAGCACTCACTGTAAAGTGGATGTGGAGGTGCCACAGCAAAAAAGCACCCACCACTCACTGTAAAGTAGACGTGGAGGTGCCACGGCAAAAAAGCACCCAGCACTCACTGTAAAGTGGTCGTGGAGGTGCCACGGCAAAAAAGCACCCAGCACTCACTGTAAAGTGGTCGTGGAGGTGCCACGACAAAAAAGCACCCAGCACTCACTGTAAAGTGGTCGTGGAGGTGCCACGGCAAAAAAGCACCCAGCCCTCACTGTAAAGTGGTTGTGGAGGTGCCACGGCAAAAAAGCACCCAGCACTCACTGTAAAGTGGTCGTGGAGGTGCCACGGCAAAAAAGCACCCAGCACTCACTGTAAAGTGGTCGTGGAGGTGCCACGGTAAAAAAAGCACCCAGCACTCACTGTAAAGTGGTCGTGGAGGTGCCACGGCAAAAAAAGCACCCAGCCCACACTGTAAATGAGGTTGGTGTTAGGAAGGGCATCCAGCTGTAGAAATCAAGCCAGCATCAGTTCCGGCCCCACCCTTGCAAGCAGGGAAAAAGGGGGACGTATGATGAAATGAATGAAAAATGAAGGGTGAAGGATTTTTACTTACTTTATCCATTTTGAAATTCTGTCCGAGGACCGTCCGCTGGTCAGCTGCCAAACCCTCGCAGCCACTGAGGAAATTGGGGAGGAAGCGGCTGTAGAAGTTGTCAAAGTCGACAGAGGCCATGTTGTAGATGCTGATACCGATCTCCTCCTGGAGGAGATCGTGGGACTTCTGGAGCAAAACCTGGATAAAGACTGTGAGGAACTGGTAGAGCAACGCTTCTCGGAACACTTTCTGGAATATGGAGAGGGAGGGAGCGTGTGAGAGACATACATATATAGAGAGAGTGAGAGAGACATATATATATATATAGAGAGAGAGAGACATACATATATAGAGAGAGTGAGAGAGACATATATGTATAGAGAGAGAGAGAGAATGAGAGAGACAGACATATATATATAGAGAGTGAGAGAGACATATATATATATATATATATATATATAGAGAGAGAGAGAGAGATATATATATATAGAGAGAGAGAGACATATATATATATATAGAGAGAGAGAGTGAGAGAGACATATATATATATATAGAGAGAGAGACATACATATATAGAGAGAGTGAGAGAGACATATATGTATAGAGAGAGAGAGAATGAGAGAGACAGACATATATATATAGAGAGAGTGAGAGAGATATATATATATATATATAGAGAGAGAGAGAGAGAGAGACATATATATATATAGAGAGAGAGAGTGAGAGAGACATATATATATATAGAGAGAGAGTGAGAGAGACATATATATATATATAGAGAGAGAGAGAGACATATATATATATATAGAGAGAGAGAGAGACATATATATATATATATAGAGAGAAGAGACATATATATATATATATAGAGAGAGAGAGAGAGTGAGAGAGACATATATATATATAGAGAGAGAGAGAGAGAGAGACATGTATATATATATAGAGAGAGAGATATATGTGTACGAGTGTGTGTATAATGATTGTTATATATGTGTGTGTGTGTGTGTGTGTGTGTGTGTGCGCGTGTGCGTGTGTGTGTGCGCGTGTGCGTGTGTGTGTGTGTGTGTGTGTGTGTGTGTGTGTGTGTGTGTGTGTGTGTGTGTGTGTATGCTTACCTTGTGGTATAGTTTCCATTTTGTGTTCAAAGTCTCCAGGGACTCCAGATTCTGTCGGAACAGGGCTATGTCTGGCTGCAGAAACGACTGGCCAAACGCCTAACAACAACAACAACAACAACAACACAAGAATTAGAGAGAATTTTAGCAGAGGTAAATGGAGGCACATGGCTTAGTGGTTAGAGCATTGGGCTTGCAATTGAAAGGTTGTGAGTTCAATTCTCAGACCGGGTGATGTGTTGTTTCCTTGAGCAAGACACTTTGTTTCACATTGCTCCAGTTTACTCAGCTGTAGAAATGAGATGATAGGGACTGGGGTCCCTATCACTCCACTGTAAAGTGGTCGTGGAGGTGCCACGGCAAAAAAGCCCCCAGCACTCACTGTAAAGTGGTCGTGGAGGTGCCACGGCAAAAAAGCACCCAGCACTCACTGTAAAGTGGTCGTGGAGGTGCCACGGTAAAAAAAGCACCCAGCACTCACTGTAAAGTGGTCGTGGAGGTGCCACGGCAAAAAAGCACCCAGCACTCACTGTAAAGTGGTCGTGGAGGTGCCACGGCAAAAAAAGCACCCAGCCCACACTGTAAAGTGGTCGTGGAGGTGCCACGGCAAAAAAAGCACCCAGCACTCACTGTAAAGTGGTCGTGGAGGTGCCACGGCAAAAAAGCACCCAGCACTCACTGTAAAGTGGTCGTGGAAGTGCCACGGCAAAAAAGCACCCAGCATTCACTGTAAAGTGGTCGTGGAGGTGCCACGGCAAAAAAGCACCCAGCACTCACTGTAAAGTGGTCGTGGAGTTGCCACAGCAAAAAAAGCACCCAGCACTCACTGTAAAGTGGTCGTGGAGGTGCCACGGCAAAAAAAGCACCCAGCCCACACTGTAAAGTGGTCGTGGAGGTGCCACGGCAAAAAAAGCACCCAGCACTCACTGTAAAGTGGTCGTGGAGGTGCCACGGCAAAAAAGCACCCAGCACTCACTGTAAAGTGGTCGTGGAAGTGCCACGGCAAAAAAGCACCCAGCACTCACTGTAAAGTGGTCGTGGAGGTGCCACGGCAAAAAAAGCACCCAGCACTCACTGTAAAGTGGTCGTGGAGGTGCCACAGCAAAAAAGCACCCAGCACTCACTGTAAAGTGGTCGTGGAGGTGCCACAGCAAAAAAGCACCCAGCACTCACTGTAAAGTGGTCGTGGAGGTGCCACGGCAAAAAAGCACCCAGCACTCACTGTAAAGTGGTCGTGGAGGTGCCACGGCAAAAAAGCACCCAGCACTCACTGTAAAGTGGTCGTGGAGGTGCCACGGCAAAAAAAGCACCCAGCACTCACTGTAAAGTGGTCGTGGAGGTGCCACAGCAAAAAAGCACCCAGCACTCACTGTAAAGTGGTCGTGGAGGTGCCACGGCAAAAAAAGCACCCAGCCCTCACTGTAAATGAGGTTGGTGTTAGGAAGGGCATCCAGCTGTAGAAATCAAGCCAGAATCAGTTCCCGTCCCACCCTTGCAAGCAGGGAAAAGCGGACGTAAGATGGTGGTGGTGATGATGATGATGTTACATATACTTAAAATATATACATATAAATACACACACACACACACATACATATATACACATGTATTAATATACACACATACACACACAGACACTCCCGCATGTACAACAGTGCATGTGTGATGTGCAGCAATATATACTGACCACACACACACACTCACGCATACACACACACACACACACTCACGCACAGTGCACGTGTGATGTGCAGCAATATATACTGACCTGCATAATTGCAATAAACTGCGCGGTGTTCTCCACCATCTCATTGTTCTGGTTGTTGAGGGTGGAGAGCAAACTGCCTTTGAAATAGTAACGCCAGTTGTTGAGGAAGAACTCAAATAAGAGTTTATACAGCATAGCTTTGATGTCTGGTGATGGACGCTGTAGAGAGAGGTGTGTATATAGTGTATATAGAGTTTATACAGCATAGCTTTGATGTCTGGTGATGGACGCTGTAGAGAGGTGTGTATATATAGTGTATATAGAGTTTATACAGCATAGCTTTGATGTCTGGTGATGGACGCTGTAGAGAGAGGTGTGTATATAGTGTATATAGAGTTTATACAGCATAGCTTTGATGTCTGGTGATGGACGCTGTAGAGAGAGGTGTGTATATAGTGTATATAGAGTTTATACAGCATAGCTTTGATGTCTGGTGATGGACGCTGTAGAGAGAGAGGTGTGTATATATAGTGTATATATAGTTTATATAGCATAGGCTTGATGTCTGGTGATGGACGCTGTAGAGAGGTGTGTATATATAGTGTATATAGAGTTTATACAGCATAGCTTTGATGTCTGGTGATGGATGCTGTAGAGAGAGAGGTGTATATAGAGTTTATACAGCATAGCTTTGATGTCTGGTGATGGACGCTGTAGAGAGAGAGATGTATATATAGTTTATATATAGATAGATGGTGTATATATAGTTTATACAGCATAGCTTTGATGTCTGGTGATGGACGCTGTAGAGAGAGGTGTGTATATAGTGTATATATAGTTTATATAGCATAGGCTTGATGTCTGGTGATGGACGCTGTAGAGAGAGAGATGTATATATAGTGTATATATAGTTTATATAGCATAGGCTTGATGTCTGGTGATGGACGCTGTAGAGAGAGGTGTGTATATAGTGTATATAGAGTTTATACAGCATAGCTTTGATGTCTGGTGATGGACGCTGTAGAGAGAGGTGTGTATATAGTGTATATAGAGTTTATACAGCATAGCTTTGATGTCTGGTGATGGACGCTGTAGAGAGAGGTGTGTATATAGTGTATATAGAGTTTATACAGCATAGCTTTGATGTCTGGTGATGGACGCTGTAGAGAGAGGGGTGTATATATAGTGTATATAGAGTTTATACAGCATAGGCTTGATGTCTGGTGATGGACGCTGTAGAGAGAGAGATGTGTATATAGTGTATATAGAGTTTATACAGCATAGCTTTGATGTCTGGTGATGGACGCTGTAGAGAGAGGTGTGTATATAGAGTTTATATATAGATAGATGGTGTATATATAGTTTATACAGCATAGCTTTGATGTCTGGTGATGGACGCTGTAGAGAGAGGTGTGTATATATATAGTGTATATATAGTTAGATGGTGTATATAGAGTTTATACAGCATAGCTTTGATGTCTGGTGATGGACGCTGTAGAGAGAGGTGTGTGTATATAGTGTATATAGAGTTTATATATAGATAGATGGTGTATATAGAGTTTATACAGCATAGCTTTGATGTCTGGTGATGGACGCTGTAGAGAGAGGTGTGTATAGTTAGATGGTGTATATAGAGTTTATACAGCATAGCTTTGATGTCTGGTGATGGACGCTGTAGAGAGAGGTGTATATAGTTAGATGGTGTATATAGAGTTTATACAGCATAGCTTTGATGTCTGGTGATGGACGCTGTAGAGAGAGGTGTGTATATATAGTGTATATATAGATAGATGGTGTATATAGAGTTTATACAGCATAGCTTTGATGTCTGGTGATGGACGCTGTAGAGAGAGGTGTATATAGTGTATATATAGATAGATGGTGTATATAGAGTTTATACAGCATAGCTTTGATGTCTGGTGATGGACGCTGTAGAGAGAGGTGTATATAGTGTATATATAGATAGATGGTGTATATAGAGTTTATACAGCATAGCTTTGATGTCTGGTGATGGACGCTGTAGAGAGAGGTGTGTATATAGTGTATATAGAGTTTATACAGCATAGCTTTGATGTCTGGTGATGGACGCTGTAGAGAGAGGTGTATATATAGTGTATATAGAGTTTATACAGCATAGCTTTGATGTCTGGTGATGGACGCTGTAGAGAGAGGTGTATATATATAGTGTATATATAGTTAGATGGTGTATATATAGTTTATACAGCATAGCTTTGATGTCTGGTGATGGACGCTGTAGAGAGAGGTGTGTATATATAGTGTATATATAGATAGATGGTGTATATATAGTTTATACAGCATAGCTTTGATGTCTGGTGATGGACGCTGTAGAGAGGTGTATATATAGTGTATATAGAGTGTATATAGAGTTTATACAGCATAGCTTTGATGTCTGGTGATGGACGCTGTAGAGAGAGGTGTGTATATATAGTTAGATGGTGTATATAGAGTTTATACAGCATAGCTTTGATGTCTGGTGATGGACGCTGTAGAGAGAGAGGTGTGTATATAGTGTATATATAGTTAGATGGTGTATATAGAGTTTATACAGCATAGCTTTGATGTCTGGTGATGGACGCTGTAGAGAGAGGTGTGTATATAGTGTATATATAGTTAGATGGTGTATATAGAGTTTATACAGCATAGCTTTGATGTCTGGTGATGGACGCTGTAGAGAGAGGTGTATATATATAGTGTATATATAGTTAGATGGTGTATATATAGTTTATACAGCATAGCTTTGATGTCTGGTGATGGACGCTGTAGAGAGAGGTGTGTATATATAGTGTATATATAGATAGATGGTGTATATATAGTTTATACAGCATAGCTTTGATGTCTGGTGATGGACGCTGTAGAGAGGTGTATATATAGTGTATATATAGATAGATGGTGTATATAGAGTGTATATAGAGTTTATACAGCATAGCTTTGATGTCTGGTGATGGACGCTGTAGAGAGAGGTGTGTATATATAGTTAGATGGTGTATATAGAGTTTATACAGCATAGCTTTGATGTCTGGTGATGGACGCTGTAGAGAGAGAGGTGTGTATATAGTGTATATATAGTTAGATGGTGTATATAGAGTTTATACAGCATAGCTTTGATGTCTGGTGATGGACGCTGTAGAGAGAGGTGTATATATAGTGTATATATAGATAGATGGTGTATATATAGTTTATATATAGTGTATATATAGATAGATGGTGTATATATAGTTTATACAGCATAGCTTTGATATCTGGTGATGGACGCTGTAGAGAGAGAGGTGTATATATAGTTTATATAGAGTTTATACAGCATAGCTTTGATGTCTGGTGATGGACGCTGTAGAGAGAGAGGTGTATATATAGTGTATATATAGTTAGATGGTGTATATAGAGTTTATACAGCATAGCTTTGATGTCTGGTGATGGACGCTGTAGAGAGAGGTGTGTATATATAGTGTATATATAGATAGATGGTGTATATATAGTTTATACAGCATAGCTTTGATGTCTGGTGATGGACGCTGTAGAGAGGTGTATATATAGTGTATATATAGATAGATGGTGTATATAGAGTGTATATAGAGTTTATACAGCATAGCTTTGATGTCTGGTGATGGACGCTGTAGAGAGAGGTGTGTATATATAGTTAGATGGTGTATATAGAGTTTATACAGCATAGCTTTGATGTCTGGTGATGGACGCTGTAGAGAGAGAGGTGTGTATATAGTGTATATATAGTTAGATGGTGTATATAGAGTTTATACAGCATAGCTTTGATGTCTGGTGATGGACGCTGTAGAGAGAGGTGTATATATAGTGTATATATAGATAGATGGTGTATATATAGTTTATATATAGTGTATATATAGATAGATGGTGTATATATAGTTTATACAGCATAGCTTTGATATCTGGTGATGGACGCTGTAGAGAGAGAGGTGTATATATAGTTTATATAGAGTTTATACAGCATAGCTTTGATGTCTGGTGATGGACGCTGTAGAGAGAGAGGTGTATATATAGTGTATATATAGTTAGATGGTGTATATAGAGTTTATACAGCATAGCTTTGATGTCTGGTGATGGACGCTGTAGAGAGAGGGGTGTATATATAGTGTATATATAGTTTATACAGCATAGCTTTGATGTCTGGTGATGGACGCTGTAGAGAGAGGTGTGTATATATAGTGTATATATAGATAGATGGTGTATATATAGTGTATATATAGTGTATATATTTAGATAGATGGTGTATATATATAGTGTATATATAGATAGATGGTGTATATAGAGTTTATACAGCATAGCTTTGATGTCTGGTGATGGACGCTGTAGAGAGAGGTGTGTATATATAGTGTATATATAGATAGATGGTGTATATAGAGTTTATACAGCATAGCTTTGATGTCTGGTGATGGACGCTGTAGAGAGAGAGGTGTATATATAGTGTATATATAGATAGATGGTGTATATATAGTTTATACAGCATAGCTTTGATATCTGGTGATGGACGCTGTAGAGAGAGAGGTGTATATATAGTGTATATATATAGATGGTGTATATAGATATATATATGCTGTAGAGAGAGAGATGTGTATATATATATCTATATATATATATAGAGAGAGATAAATAGACAGTGTATATATAGTGATAAATAGACAGTGTATATAGCTTTGATCTATGGTGAAAGACATTATGACAATGGTGATGATGATGATAATAAATGTTTCTACTATTGGGGGCACAAGGCCAGCAATTACCCCAGTGTATTACTGGTACTTTATTTTATCGACCCCGTAATAATTGTTTCTACTTTTGGGGGCACAAGGCCAGCAATTACCCCAGTGTATTACTGGTACTTTATTTTATCGACCCCGTAATAATTTTTCTACTTTAGGGGGCACAAGGCCAGCAATTACCCCAGTGTATTACTGGTACTTTATTTTATAGACCCCGTAATAATTTTTCTACTTTAGGGGGCACAGGGCCAGCAATTACCCCAGTGTATTACTGGTACTTTATTTTATCGACCCCGTAATAATTTTTCTACTTTAGGGGGCACAAGGCCAGCAATTACCCCAGTGTATTACTGGTACTTTATTTTACTGACCCCCGTAATAAATGTTTCTACTTTTGGGGGGCACAAGGCCAGCAATTACCCCAGTGTATTACTGGTACTTTATTTTACTGACCCCCGTAATAAATGTTTCTACTTTTGGGGGGCACAAGGCCAGCAATTACCCCCAGTGTATTACTGGTACTTTATTTTATCGAACCCGTAATAATTATTTCTACTTTAGGGGGGCACAGGGCCAGCAATTACCCCCAGTGTATTACTGGTACTTTATTTTACCGAACTCACACCGTAAAGGGACGCAACTATATGCTGTAATGATGATGATAGCCTCAGGGCCTTAAAAGACACCGAGTTGGGTAGCAACCCCCACCCCCCCCCCCACCACCACCACCACACACACACACACACCTGTCTTCTTACCTGCGCCACGATAGGATAGATCTGGTCCATACACACCGAGATGATGCTGGGCAGGAAAGCTTTGAAGGCTGAACCAGGCTCTTGGACGATGAGTTCAAGGATTCGGAGGAACCTGTGGTAGGAGGTAGAGTAGAGAGAGGAGGAGGTGGCGGTGATTAGAATACCATATATGGAAGTGGACATACCATATATGGTAATGGAAGGGTTGAAGTGTTTATATTCATCTAGATACCTTTGTTAAGTTACGTTCCATTAGAGATATGGCAATGAAAGGGTTAAAGTGTTTATATTTATATGAGAACCTTTGTTAAGTTATGTTCCATTAGAAATATGGAAATGAAAGGGTTAAAGTGTTTATATTTATCTAAAAACCTTTGTTAAGTTATGTTCCGTTAGAAATATGGTAATGAAAGGGTTAAAGTGTTTATATTTTATGTAAGAACCTTTGTTAAGTTATGTTCCATTAGAAATATGTTAATGAAAGGGTTAAAGTGTTTATATTTTATGTGAGAACCTTTGTTAAGTTATGTTCCATTAGAAATATGGTAATGAAAGGGTTAAAGTGTTTATATTTTATGTAAGAACCTTTGTTAAGTTATGTTCCATTAGAAATATGGTAATGAAAGGGTTAAAGTGTTTATATTTTATGTAAGAACCTTTGTTAAGTTATGTTCCATTAGAAGCATGGTAATGAAAGGGTTAAAGTGTTTATATTTTATGTAAGAACCTTTGTTAAGCTATGTCCCATGAGAAATATGGTAATGAAAGGGTTAAAGTGTTTATATTTTATGTAAGAACCTTTGTTAAGTTATGTTCCATTAGAAATATGGTAATGAAAGGGTTAAAGTGTTTATATTTATCTAAAAATCTTCCATCATAATTTTATGTAAGAACCTTTGTTAAGTTATGTTCCATTAGAAATATGGTAATGAAAGGGTTAAAGTGTTTATATTTATCTAAAAATCTTCCATCATAATTTTATGTAAGAACCTTGGTTAAGTTATGTTCCAAACACCAACAAAAACCATAGGCTTCACAAAAATGATGGAAGGTTTTTAGATAAATATAAACACTTTAACCCTTTCATTACCATATTTCTAATGGAACATAACTTAACACAGGTTCTTACATGAAATTATGTTGGAAGGTTTTTAGATAAATATAAACACTTTAACCCTTTCATTGACATATTTCTAATGGAACATAACTTAACAAACGTTCTTACATGAAATTATGTTGGAAGGTTTTTAGATAAATATAAACACTTTAACCCTTTCATTGCCATATTTCTAATGGAACATAACTTAACAAAGGTTCCTACATAAATATAAATACTTTAACCCTTTCATTAACATATTTCGAATGGAACATAACTTAACGAAGGTTCTTACATAAATATAAACACTTTAACCCTTTCATTACCATATGTCTAATGGAACATAACTTAACGAAGGTTTTTAGATAAATATAAACACTTTAAAACAGTTTTGTATCCTAAATCCAGGGGCTGTTTCAGGCAGCTTAATATCAAAAGGGTCAAGTTAGTATTTGGAACATAACTTAATAGAGGTACCTAAAAGGTTAAACCACACACTGTGACACGGACAAAACTACTTACTTCTCCACCACACGACACCCAGCAGAGTTTTCGTGTAGGATGTTCTCCGTCAACTGTTCCCTAAAAATAACAGGAAGTTATTTATTATTTTAATTATCTAGAACAATAGAATTATCAAATTAAAAAATAAAATTATTAAAATGAAGGTGAAAAATTTAAATTTAAATAGGATTTATTTCATAGGGTTTCTTTTAGGGTTTTAATATATGGACCCCAGTCATATATATATATTGTTACAGCTCATTGTAGGGCAATGAAAGTTGATGGAAGCTAGGGAGTGGGTAGATCAAGAAAGACCTGGGACGAGGTGACATAAACTGACCTTGGTCACCTACACCCCTCTAAGACAATGACACAGATCTTTGGTGCCATACAGTTGTACAGAAGACCCGACCGTCATTGCATACAAACCTAGTCAATAGGTACCTCTTAACCCAATGTACAGTCCACCCTCCATCTCCCGTTACGTCCACTGTGTCTATGACACAACAGTCCACACTGTAAAGTGGTCATGTAGGAGACACAGTAAAAAGGCTCCCAGTCCACACTGTAAAGTGGTCATGTAGGAGACACAGTAAAAAGGCTCCCAGTCCACACTGTAAAGTGGTCATGTAGGAGACACAGTAAAAAGGCTCCCAGTCCACACTGTAAAGTGGTCATGTAGGAGACACAGTAAAAAGGCTCCCAGTCCACACTGTAAAGTGGTCGTGTAGGAGACACAGTAAAAAGGCTCCCAGTCCACACTGTAAAGTGGTCATGTAGGAGACTCAGTAAAAAGGCTCCCAGTCCACACTGTAAGGTGGTCATGTAGGAGACACAGTAAAAAGGCTCCCAGTTCACACTGTAAAGTGGTCGTGTAGGAGACACAGTAAAAAGGCTCCCAGTCCACACTGTAAAGTGGTCATGTAGGAGACAGTAAAAAGGCTCCCAGTCCACACTGTAAGGTGGTCATGTAGGAGACACAGTAAAAAGGCTCCCAGTCCACACTGTAAAGTGGTCATGTAGGAGACACAGTAAAAAGGCTCCCAGTTCACACTGTAAAGTGGTCGTGTAGGAGACACAGTAAAAAGGCTCCCAGTCCACACTGTAAAGTGGTCATGTAGGAGACAGTAAAAAGGCTCCCAGTCCACACTGTAAGGTGGTCATGTAGGAGACACAGTAAAAAGGCTCCCAGTCCACACTGTAAGGTGGTCATGTAGGAGACACAGTAAAAAGGCTCCCAGTCCACACTGTAAAGTGGTCATGTAGGAGACACAGTAAAAAGGCTCCCAGTCCACACTGTAAGGTGGTCATGTAGGAGACACAGTAAAAAGGCTCCCAGTCCACACTGTAAGGTGGTCATGTAGGAGACACAGTAAAAAGGCTCCCAGTCCACACTGTAAAGTGGTCATGTAGGAGACACAGTAAAAAGGCTCCCAGTCCACACTGTAAGGTGGTCATGTAGGAGACACAGTAAAAAGGCTCCCAGTCCACACTGTAAAGTGGTCATGTAGGAGACACAGTAAAAAGGCTCCCAGTCCACACTGTAAGGTGGTCATGTAGGAGACACAGTAAAAAGGCTCCCAGTCCACACTGTAAAGTGGTCATGTAGGGGAGACAGTAAAAAGGCTCCCAGTCCACACTGTAAAGTGGTCATGTAGGAGACACAGTAAAAAGGCTCCCAGTCCACACTGTAAGGTGGTCATGTAGGAGACACAGTAAAAAGGCTCCCAGTCCACACTGTAAGGTGGTCATGTAGGAGACACAGTAAAAAGGCTCCCAGTCCACACTGTAAGGTGGTTGTGTAGGAGACACAGTAAAAAGGCTCCCAGTCCACACTGTAAAGTGGTCATGTAGGAGACACAGTAAAAAGGCTCCCAGTCCACACTGTAAGGTGGTCATGTAGGAGACACAGTAAAAAGGCTCCCAGTCCACACTGTAAGGTGGTCATGTAGGAGACACAGTAAAAAGGCTCCCAGTCCACACTGTAAGGTGGTCGTGTAGGAGACACAGTAAAAAGGCTCCCAGTCCACACTGTAAAGTGGTCATGTAAGAGACACAGTAAAAAGGCTCCCAGTCCACACTGTAAAGTGGTCATGTAGGAGACACAGTAAAAAGGCTCCCAGTCCACACTGTAAGGTGGTCATGTAGGAGACACAGTAAAAAGGCTCCCAGTCCACACTGTAAGGTGGTCATGTAGGAGACTCAGTAAAAAGGCTCCCAGTCCACACTGTAAAGTGGTCATGTAGGAGACACAGTAAAAAGGCTCCCAGTCCACACTGTAAGGTGGTCATGTAGGAGACTCAGTAAAAAGGCTCCCAGTCCACACTGTAAAGTGGTCATGTAGGAGACACAGTAAAAAGGCTCCCAGTCCACACTGTAAGGTGGTCATGTAGGAGACTCAGTAAAAAGGCTCCCAGTCCACACTGTAAAGTGGTCATGTAGCAGACAGTAAAAAGGCTCCCAGTCCACACTGTAAGGTGGTCATGTAGGAGACACAGTAAAAAGGCTCCCAGTCCACACTGTAAGGTGGTCATGTAGGAGACACAGTAAAAAGGCTCCCAGTCCACACTGTAAAGTGGTCATGTAGGAGACACAGTAAAAAGGCTCCCAATCCACACTGTAAAGTGGTCATGTAGCAGACAGTAAAAAGGCTCCCAGTCCACACTGTAAGGTGGTCATGTAGGAGACACAGTAAAAAGGCTCCCAGTCCACACTGTAAGGTGGTCATGTAGGAGACTCAGTAAAAAGGCTCCCAGTCCACACTGTAAAGTGGTCATGTAGCAGACAGTAAAAAGGCTCCCAGTCCACACTGTAAGGTGGTCATGTAGGAGACACAGTAAAAAGGCTCCCAGTCCACACTGTAAGGTGGTCATGTAGGAGACACAGTAAAAAGGCTCCCAGTCCACACTGTAAAGTGGTCATGTAGGAGACACAGTAAAAAGGCTCCCAGTCCACACTGTAAAGTGGTTGGTGTTAGGAAGGGCATCCAGCTGTAAAAAGAAACCTGCCAGAGACACTTCCATACGAGCAAGGCACGGTCTCCCAACCATTCCTACATCAAATGGAACAAAACCGTCTAACCCATGCTAGCGTGGAAGATGGACGTTAAATGATGATAATAATATACATATACATATATAGAGGAGACTGAGGTGGTATGGACATGTGATGCGCATGGAGGATGACCGATGGGTGAAGAAGTGCCAGGAAATGCCAGTTGAAGGAAGACGTGGTAGAGGTAGACCACGAAAAACATGGGCGGAGGTGGTGAGAACAGACCTCAGATCATTGAAGCTCACGGTGGAGATGACGAGGGACCGTGACAAGTGGAGAGATGCTGTGCTGAATAAGACCCGTCCCACCCTTGCAAGCAGGGAAAAGCGGACGTAAAATGATGATGATGATGATGATGATATATACTTGTTCCAGTCATCCAGCTGAGGCCTTGCTGGGGCACCACCCTTAAACATTGACCCCCGATGTAATATAATGAATATATCATCATCATTTCATTTTACGTCCGCTTTTCCTTGCTTGCAAGGGTGTATGTATGTATAATAAATATATATAGTGTCCATTTTCCATGCTTGCGTGGGTTAGGGTTAGGGTTGCCCACACTTTCATAGAGAGGTACATCATAAGAGCTACCCAGAAGCTACCCTTATACACACAGAAAGGTAAAAAAAAAAAAAAAAAGGGCTACCCACCTTGTAAATAAACCCATGAACGTCTGTATGATCCCTTCTGTGAAGTTAACTCCCATTTGAACGCGTAGCCCTTGGAAAACGGCCAGAAAGAAGCTGAGAATGTGGTCAGCTGTGTCTGAAAACAACAATAACAACAACAACATTATATGGCGGTGGATTGGCAGCATAGAGTTACGGCCCTTTATGATCTGAGTTCAAGTCCCGCTGAGGTTAATTTTGCCTTTCATCCTTTTACGGGGGCCGATAAAATAAAGTACCAGTAATACACTGGGGTTAATTGCTGGCCTTGTGCCCCCCAAAAGTAGAAACATTTATTACGGGGGTCAGTAAAGTAAAGTACCAGTAATACACTGGAATAATTGCTGGCCTTGTGCCCCCAAAAGTAGAAACAGTTATTACAGGGTCAGTAAAATAAAGTACCAGTAATACACTGGGGTAATTGCTGGCCTTGTGCCCCCAAAAGTAGAAAAAATTATTATATGAAACTTACTCTAAATTCTGCTTCATTCCCCCTAAATCCTGCCGAGAGTGTCACCCCTGACACCTGAGGAAGCAAGATTTAGTAATACCCTCATTTTACAATCAATTGTCTTACAAATGGGGCTTCAGAAAGGGCACAAACCACAGTAAATGTCTTTGCAAAGTATTTAGCCCTTTAAAGCTGCCTTTCTTGGGACATGGAGCATACTTTATAATATATATATAGACATATGGAGGCACATGGCTTAGTGGTTAGAGCATTGGCCTTGCAATCGAAAGGTTGTAAGTTCAATTCTCAGACCGGGTGATGTGTTGTTTCCTTGAGCAAGACACTTTATTTCACATTGCTCCAGTTTACTCAGCTGTAGAAATGAGATGATAGGGACTGGGGTCCCTATCATTCCACTGTAAAGTGGTCGTGGAGGTGCCACGGCAAAAGTAGCACCCAGCCCTCACTGTAAAGTGGTCGTGGAGGTGCCACGGCAAAAAAGCACCCAGCACTCACTGTAAATGAGGTTGGTGTTAGAAAGGGCATCCAGCTGTAGAAATCAAACCAGATCAGTTCCTGTCCCACCCTTGCAAGCAGGGAAAAATCAGACGTAAAATGAAATGAAATGAAATGAAATAATATATATGGTATGTATGTATATATATGTGTATATATATATATATATATATATATATATATATATATATATATCATCATTTTACGTCTGCTTTTCCCTGCTTACATATATATATATATATATATATATATATGTGTGTGAAGTTGGACATTAAACAATGATCATGATATATATATATATATATATATATATATATATATATACATACACACACACACACAAACATATATAATTGAAGCGAGATCAATTCGTACCTGGTTGGTGTATATAGACAGGGAAGATAGCAAGGGTGACTTGTACAATCTCCTGTAAGGACTGGTAACAAATCTGTTTACTCTTGTTCGACTCCGAGGCAATGTTTTCGATCCAATCCTGACACATTTTCAGTGTCTTCTCGATCAGGCATTTGGCTATCATCAGAGGTACCACAACAGCCACACAAAAAAAAAAAAAAAAAATGAGAGAGAAAGAGAGACATAGTATAAAATTAGAAATATATTTAGAATATAACAACAGCAGCAACAACAATCATCAACATAGACAGAAAAATACCATGTTATTTTAACCCTTTAAGCATTTAAACCAGCAATATCTGGTCAGAATTCTCTCACCTCTTTCTGTTCAAACTGGCTATAATTGGTCACTCATACTGATGTTAAGGCATTGTTCTCAAAATATATAATATAAAAATCTCATAGATTTGATATTATGTGAGATATTGTGTGAGGTAAAGCCTTTACTGTGACAATACAATAGTATATATAGAGTAATGTAAATGTTATGTGAGGTATTATGTGAGGTAAAGCCTTTACTGTGACAATACAATAGTATATATAGAGTAATGTAAATGTTATGTGAGGTATTATGTGAGGTAAAGCCTTTACTGTGACAATACAATAGTATATATAGAGTAATGTAAATGTTATGTGAGGTATTATGTGAGGTAAAGCCTTTACTGTGACAATACAATAGTATATATAGAGTAATGTAAATGTTATGTGAGATATTATGTGAGGTAAAGCCTTTACTGTGACAATACAATAGTATATATAGAGTAATGTAAATGTTATGTGAGGTATTATGTGAGGTAAAGCCTTTACTGTGACAATACAATAGTATATATAGAGTAATGTAAATGTTATGTGAGGTATTATGTGAGGTAAAGCCTTTACTGTGACAATACAATAGTATATATAGAGTAATGTAAATGTTATGTGAGGTATTATGTGAGGTAAAGCCTTTACTGTGACAATACAATAGTATATATAGAGTAATGTAAATGTTATGTGAGGTATTATGTGAGGTAAAGCCTTTACTGTGACAATACAATAGTATATATAGAGTAATGTAAATGTTATGTGAGATATTATGTGAGGTAAAGCCTTTACTGTGACAATACAATAGTATATATAGAGTAATGTAAATGTTATGTGAGGTATTATGTGAGGTAAAGCCTTTACTGTGACAATACAATAGTATATATAGAGTAATGTAAATGTTATGTGAGGTATTATGTGAGGTAAAGCCTTTACTGTGACAATACAATAGTATATATAGAGTAATGTAAATGTTATGTGAGGTATTATGTGAGGTAAAGCCTTTACTGTGACAATACAATAGTATATATAGAGTAATGTAAATGTTATGTGAGGTATTATGTGAGGTAAAGCCTTTACTGTGACAATACAATAGTATATATAGAGTAATGTAAATGCTATGTGAGGTATTATGTGAGGTAAAACCTTTACTGTGACAATACAATAGTATATATAGAGTAATGTAAATGTTATGTGAGGTATTATGTGAGGTAAAGCCTTTACTGTGACAATACAATAGTATATATAGAGTAATGTAAATGTTATGTGAGATATTATGTGAGGTAAAGCCTTTACTGTGACAATACAAGAGTATATATAGAGTAATGTAAATGTTATGTGAGATATTATGTGAGGTAAAGCCTTTACTGTGACAATACAAGAGTATATATAGAGTACTGTAAATGTTATGTGAGGTAAAGCCTTTACTGTGACAATACAATAGTATATATAGAGTACTGTAAATGTTATGTGAGGTATTATGTGAGGTAAAGCCTTTACTGTGACAATACAATAGTATATATAGAGTAATGTAAATGTTATGTGAGGTATTATGTGAGGTAAAGCCTTTACTGTGACAATACAATAGTATATATAGAGTAATGTAAATGTTATGTGAGGTATTATGTGAGGTAAAGCCTTTACTGTGACAATACAATAGTATATATAGAGTAATGTAAATGTTATGTGAGGT
>OZ024766.1:21395194-21405194 GCA_964016885.1 Eledone cirrhosa | reverse complement strand
TTTGAATACCTGATGATATCACCGGATTCATATGGAACCCAGTCATTGAAATGATCAATGATCATAGTATAATAAACCTTTCAAGGATTTACACCAGTCCAGCCTCCTGTTATTTTATTTTATTTTATATATATATATATATATATATATATATATATATATATATATATATAACGAAGGAAGTGTGGTAAGGAACCAGGTGGACCATAACGCACCAGAGTACTTGATATTTAGGGTAGTAGAGTGGGTAATAGGAAAAGAGTCGGGACCCCAATGGCTGAGCTCTAGCCGTTTCGACAGCTATTGTCAAAACGGCCATATCTCAGCCGTTGGGGTCCTGACTCTTTTCCTATATACATATATATATAATCATCATTTAATGTCCATTTTCAATGCTAGCATATATACATACACATATATATATATATATATATATATATATATGGTGGCTGCCAACTCATTTTCGAGTACGGCCACTACTTTATATCCATGTAGGAGAACCCCTACCGATGTGCTGAACAAGTGTGACTTTTTAGTCCAGCCAGCGACTTGAAAACTCTGGTACAAACACTACACTTGTGACAATTATTGACACATAGTGCTGGGCCCATGGTACCATGTGACGACAAGTGCAGAGAGATCTCCAGATATAAAGCAATGCCTGTGCCGTGAAGCTTTTATAGTGAGCAAAGGCACTGCACAAAGCCAGTCCCACTCTCTTAACCAAGATAATATTTACCAAAAAGAAGAACAAGTCAACATCATTGGATACCATCAGGGTTGCAGGTGTTATATCAGAGTTTTCCTTCTCCTAGAATTCTGCCTTGATAAAGGCTAAGGGGTCATCTCTCTCGGTGATTTTGGATGGCCATTGACTCTTAAGAGCTCCTTTGCCCTTTTGACAGGTTTTGTTTTTAGTCCTGCAGGATGACCAAAGTCACCCTCCTCACCAAGAAACCTTGGTGGGGTTGTCAGCTTAGTCGCCAACGACCTGACCATCGGACAGGTTGTACTGGGATACATGTTACCAGTAGCACCAACTGGTGACCTGACATATACACACACACACACATACATACATTTTCATTTCATTTCATTTTACGTCCGCTTTTTCCCTGCTTGCAAGGGTGGGACGGGAACTGATTTTGGCTTGATTTCTACAGCTGGATGCCCTTCCTAACACCAACCTCATTTACAGTGAGTGCTGGGTGCTTTTTTGCCGTGGCACCTCCACGACCACTTTGCAGTGGAATGATAGGAACCCCAGTCCCTATCATCTCATTTCTACAGCTGAGTAAACTGGAGCAATGTGAAATAAAGTGTCTTGCTCAAGGAAACAACACATCACCCAGTCTGAGAATTGAACTCACAACCTTTCGATTGCAAGGCCAATGCTCTAACCACTAAGCCATGTGCCTCCATACATACATACATATATATATATATATGTATATATACGCAGTTGAAAAAAAAAAGAAAAAAGAAATAACGGGGAATGACAAAGACAAAAAGGTGACAAAAGCAATCAACTTACACCTCGATAAAATCTGGCTGAAGAACTGTCTGGGCTATGGAACTGACCTCGTAAAGTTTAGCAGATCCACTATATGCCACACAATGTACCAGGCTGAAATACAGGAACAAGATGTGTTAGGATATTGCGAAGTGCAGGGCAATGAAAGTTAATGGAAGCTACGGAGTGGGTAGACCAAGAAAGACCTGGCACGAGGTGACATAAACTGACCTTGCTCACCTACACCCCTCTAAGACAATGGCACAGGAAAGAATCACTGGAGAGTCACTCCAGGTAGAGCTGCTACTTCTCTGAATTGAGAGATCACAGCTCTGATACTATGGACATGTGGTTAGAATGTCTCAGGTAAGAATCACTGGAGAGTTACTCCAGGTAGAGCTGCTACTTCTCTGAATTGAGAGATCACAGCTTTGATACTATGGACATGTGGCTAGAATGTCTCAGGTAAGAATCACTGGAGAGTCACTCCAGGTAGAGCTGCTACTTCTCTGAATTGAGAGATCACAGCTCTGATACTATAGACATGTGGTTAGAATGTCTCAGGTAAGAATCACTGGAGAGTCACTCGAGGTAGAGCTGCTACTTCTCTGAATTGAGAGATCACAGCTCTGATACTATGGACATGTGGTTAGAATGTCTCAGGTAAGAATCACTGGAGAGTCACTCTAGGTAGAGCTGCTACTTCTCTGAATTGAGAGACCACAGCTCTGATACTATGGACATGTGGTTAGAATGTCTCAGGTAAGAATCACTGGAGAGTCACTCCAGGTAGAGCTGTTACTTCTCTGAATTGAGAGATCACAGCTCTGATACTATGGACATGTGGTTAGAATGTCTCAAGAAAGAATCACTGGAGAGTCACTTCAGGTAGAGCTGCTACTTCTCTGAATTGAGAGACCACAGCTCTGATACTATGGACATGTGGTTAGAATGTCTCAGGTAAGAATCACTGGAGAGTCACTCCAGGTAGAGCTGCTACTTCTCTGAATTGAGAGATCACAGCTCTACTATGGACATGTGGTTAGAATGTCTCAGGTAAGAATCACTGGAGAGTCACTCCAGGTAGAGCTGCTACTTCTCTGAATTGAGAGATCACAGCTCTGATACTATGGACATGTGGTTAGAATGTCTCAGGAAAGAATCACTAGAGAGTCACTCCAGGTAGAGCTGCTACTTCTCTGAATTGAGAGATCACAGCTTTGATACTATGGACATGTGGTTAGAATGTCTCAAGAAAGAATCACTGGAGAGTCACTTCAGGTAGAGCTGCTACTTCTCTGAATTGAGAGACCACAGCTCTGATACTATGGACATGTGGTTAGAATGTCTCAGGTAAGAATCACTGGAGAGTCACTCCAGGTAGAGCTGCTACTTCTCTGAATTGAGAGATCACAGCTCTGATACTATGGACATGTGGTTAGAATGTCTCAGGTAAGAATCACTAGAGAGTCACTCCAGGTAGAGCTGCTACTTCTCTGAATTGAGAGATCACAGCTCTGATACTATGGACATGTGGTTAGAATGTCTCAGGAAAGAATCACTGGAGAGTCACTCCAGGTAGAGCTGCTACTTCTCTGAATTGAGAGATCACAGCTCTGATACTATGGACATGTGGTTAGAATGTCTCAGGAAAGAATCACTGGAGAGTCACTCCAGGTAGAGCTGTTACTTCTCTGAATTGAGAGACCACAGCTCTGATACTATGGACATGTGGTTAGAATGTCTCAGGTAAGAATTAGTGGAGAGTCACTCCAGGTAGAGCTGCTACTTCTCTGAATTGAGAGATCACAGCTCTGATACTATGGACATGTGGTTAGAATGTCTCAGGTAAGAATCACTGGAGAGTCACTCCAGGTAGAGTTGTTACTTCTCTGAATTGAGAGATCACAGCTCTGATACTATGGACATGTGGTTAGAATGTCTCAGGTAAGAATTAGTGGAGAGTCACTCCAGGTAGAGCTGCTACTTCTCTGAATTGAGACATCACAGCTCTGATACTATGGACATGGTCATTCATGACTGGAGGGGGTTTTTACTTTATATATAATGTATTATACGAATAAACATTCAGGCTACATAATACTTATTGTTATGCACATTTCAGTAACACCACTCCACACCAAAACCAGCATTACTCACCGCTGGACCAAATTATCAGCATCAGTGAAACTTTCAATAAATCTGTCGCCAATGAAGTGTTCCGCCATTCTTCCAAGAGCCTGCTCCAGGGAGGACAAATCTCGTAGAATACAGTGGAGTCTCCGACACTCATTCTCCGCGGTGATGGTCAGTTTCCGGCCGTGGGCACCATTAGGGACGACATACTGTTCTAGACCCAAGTACACCTCGGTGTACTCCTGGAAAAGGTCATTCTGAAAAACAAAAATTACAGGGCATTAGGGAAGGGTTTGTTACAAATAGAGCAGAGTCAAAACAGTTAACAACTTGCTAAATATAAAGATCTAGAACTTGAAATAAACAGAATGCGGCACTTTAACCCTTTAGCATTTAAACCAGCTATATCCGGCAAGAATTATCTCCCCTCTTTCTGTTCCAACTGGCTATAATTGGCCACTCATACTGATGTTAACCCTTTAGCATTTAAACTAGCCGTAACTGGCTGCTCGTAGCTACATTAAGGTATTGTTTTCAAAATAAATAATATCAAAATCTCATAAGTTCAATATTATGTGAGGTAAAGCCTTTACTGTGACAATACAATAGTATATATAGAGTAATGTAGATGTTATGTGAGGTATTATGTGAGGTAAAGCCTTTACTGTGACAATACAATAGTATATATAGAGTAATGTAAATGTTATGTGAGATATTATGTGAGGTAAAGCCTTTACTGTGACAATACAATAGTATATATAGAGTAATGTAAATGTTATGTGAGGTATTATGTGAGGTAAAGCCTTTACTGTGACAATACAATAGTATATATAGAGTAATGTAAATGTTATGTGAGATATTATGTGAGGTAAAGCCTTTACTGTGACAATACAATAGTATATATAGAGTAATGTAAATGTTATGAGATATTATGTGAGGTAAAGCCTTTACTGTGACAATACAATAGTATATATAGAGTAATGTAGATGTTATGTGAGATATTATGTGAGGTAAAGCCTTTACTGTGACAATACAATAGTATATATAGAGTAATGTAAATGTTATGTGAGATATTATGTGAGGTAAAGACTTTACTGTGACAATACAATAGTATATATAGAGTAATGTAAATGTTATGTGAGATATTATGTGAGGTAAAGCCTTTACTGTGACAATACAATAGTATATATAAAGTAATGTAAATGTTATGTGAAGTAAAACCTTTACTGTGACAATACAATAGTATATATAGAGTAATGTAAATGTTATGTGAGATATTATGTGAGGTAAAGCCTTTACTGTGACAATACAATAGTATATATAGAGTAATGTAAATGTTATGTGAAGTATTATGTGAGGTAAAGCCTTTACTGTGACAATACAATAGTATATATAGAGTAATGTAAATGTTATGTGAGGTATTATGTGAGGTAAAGCCTTTACTGTGACAATACAATAGTATATATAGAGTAATGTAAATGTTGTGAGGTATTATGTGAGGTAAAGCCTTTACTGTGACAATACAATAGTATATATAGAGTAATGTAAATGTTATGTGAGATATTATGTGAGGTAAAGCCTTTACTGTGACAATACAATAGTATATATAGAGTAATGTAAATGTTATGTGAGGTATTATGTGAGGTAAAGCCTTTACTGTGACAATACAATAGTATATATAGAGTAATGTAGATGTTATGCGAGATATTATGTGAGGTAAAGCCTTTACTGTGACAATACAATAGTATATATAGAGTAATGTAAATGTTATGTGAGATATTATGTGAGGTAAAGCCTTTACTGTGACAATACAATAGTATATATAGAGTAATGTAAATGTTATGTGAGGTATTATGTGGGGTAAAGCCTTTACTGTGACAATACAATAGTATATATAGAGTAATGTAAATGTTATGTGAGGTATTATGTGAGGTAAAGCCTTTACTGTGACAATACAATAGTATATATAGAGTAATGTAGATGTTATGTGAGATATTATGTGAGGTAAAGCCTTTACTGTGACAATACAATAGTATATATAGAGTAATTTAAATGTTATGTGAGATATTATGTGAGGTAAAGCCTTTACTGTGACAATACAATAGTATATATAGAGTAATGTAGATGTTATGCGAGATATTATGTGAGGTAAAGCCTTTAATGTGACAATACAATAGTATATATAGAGTAATGTAAATGTTATGTGAGGTATTATGTGAGGTAAAGCCTTTACTGTGACAATACAATAGTATATATAGAGTAATGTAAATGTTATGTGAGGTATTATGTGAGGTAAAGCCTTTACTGTGACAATACAATAGTATATATAGAGTAATGTAAATGTTGTGTGAGATATTATGTGAGGTAAAGCCTTTACTGTGACAATACAATAGTATATATAGAGTAATGTAAATGTTGTGTGAGATATTATGTGAGGTAAAGCCTTTACTGTGACAATACAATAGTATATATAGAGTAATGTAAATGTTGTGTGAGATATTATGTGAGGTAAAGACTTTACTGTGACAATACAATAGTATATATAGAGTAATGTAAATGTTATGTGAGATATTATGTGAGGTAAAGCCTTTACTGTGACAATACAATAGTATATATAGAGTAATGTAAATGTTATGTGAGGTATTATGTGAGGTAAAGCCTTTACTGTGACAATACAATAACAAGAATGTAGTTAACTCACCAAAAGTTGGAAGGTTTCCTGATTCAAGATCTCTCCCACTTTAGCAATAACTTCAAGGCACTGTCTTAGATAATGTTGCCACTCTGTTTCTGACTGGTAGGGTGGTTTAGTGATGTGTGGGGTGTGGTAGTGGTGATGAAAGCATTGTATGTGGGGCAGTGGAGGTGTTTGAGTAGAGAAAGAGAGTGAAAAAAGAAAAAGAAATTGATAATTAATTACAGGTAAATAGTAAATTCATCGTCAAGAGATGAATAGTAAAAACAAACTATTTGTTGTGTATATCATCAACATCATCATCATTTTACGTCCGCTTTTCCCTGCTTGCAAGGGTGGGACGGGTCTTATTCAGCACAGCATCTCTCCACTTGTCACGGTCCTTCGTCATCTCCACCGTGAGCTTCAGCTGTCTGAGGTCTGTTCTCACCACCTCCGCCCATGTTTTTCCTGGTCTACCTCTACCACGTCTTCCTTCAACTGGCATTTCCTGGCACTTCTTCACCCATCGGTCATCCTCCATGCGCATCACATGTCCATACCATCTCAGTCTCCTCTCCCACACACTACATTCTATCCCTCTCAGACACAGTTTCTCTCTCAACACATCACATGTCCATCCCACCTCAGTCTTCTCTCCCACACACCACAACTTGTCCCTCTTATACCCAGTTTCTCTCTCAACACGTTTACAGTGTGTACTGGGAGGTTTACCGTGTTACCTACATGGCCACATTACAGCATGGACTGTGACCGTGTAGGTAACACAGTAAAAACCTCCTAGTCCACACTGTAAATATATAAATATATATAATGGAAGCACATGGCTTAGTGGTTAGAGCATTGGCCTTGCAATCGAAAGGTTGTGAGTTCAATTCTCAGACCGGGTGATGTGTTGTTTCCTTGAGCAAGGCACTTTATTTCACATTGCTCCAGTTTACTCAGCTGTAGAAATGAGATGATAGGGACTGGGGTCCCTATCGTTCCACTGTAAAGTGGTCGTGGAGGTGCCACGGCAAAAAAGCACCCAGCACTCACTGTAAAGCGGTCGTGGAGGTGCCACAGCAAAAAAAGCACCCAGCACTCACTGTAAATGAGGTTGGTGTTAGGAAGGGCATCCAGCTGTAGAAATCAAGCCAGAACCAGTTCCCGTCCCACCCTTGCAAGCAGGGAAAAGTGGACGTAAAGTGAAATGAAAAATGATATATATATATATATAGAGAGAGAGAGAGAGAGAGAGAAAGAAAGAGGGACTGTGAAACACACCCAGCCCCACACCCCAACTCAACAAGAGGAGCAGGGTCCGAGAAACTTACATCATCGTCAAGGGATTCATCGTCCAGCTCTTCCAACTGTGATTGGTTGTACCGGAACTGTAGCTTCTGGAGAATGTGGGAGACTAAGGACTGTAAGGCAGGTTTGTATCTGGAACGAGAGAGAGACAGGTTAGGACCCTGGGTTAGGGTTAGTGTGGGTAAAACAGGGGTAAAGTTCTTAGGACCCTGGCTGGTTTAGTGTGGGTAAAACAGGGGTAAAGTTCTTAGGACCCTGGCTGGTTTAGTGTGGGTGAAATAGGGGTAAAGTTCTTAGGACCGTGGGTAGTTTAGTGTGGGTGAAACAGGGGTAAAGTTCTTAGGACCGTGGCTGGTTTAGTGTGGGTGAAATAGGGGTAAAGTTCTTAGGACCGTGGGTAGTTTAGTGTGGGTGAAACTGGGGTAAAGTTCTTAGGACCGTGGGTAGTTTAGTGTGGGTGAAACTGGGGCAAAGTTCTTAGGACCGTGGGTAGTTTAGTGTGGGTGAAACAGGGATAAAGTTCTTAGGACCGTGGGTGGTTTAGTGTGGGTGAAACTGGGGTAAAGTTCTTAGGACCGTGGGTAGTTTAGTGTGGGTGAAACTGGGGCAAAGTTCTTAGGACCGTGGGTAGTTTAGTGTGGGTGAATAAGGGGTAAAGTTCTTAGGACCGTGGGTAGTTTAGTGTGGGTGAAACAGGGATAAAGTTCTTAGGACCGTGGGTGGTTTAGTGTGGGTGAAACTGGGGTAAAGTTCTTAGGACTGTGGGTAGTTTAGTGTGGGTGAAACTGGGGCAAAGTTCTTAGGACCGTGGGTAGTTTAGTGTGGGTGAAACAGGGATAAAGTTCTTAGAACCGTGGGTGGTTTAGTGTGGGTGAAACAGGGGTAAAGTTCTTAGGACCGTGGGTAGTTTAGTGTGGGTGAAACTGGGGTAAAGTTCTTAGGACTGTGGGTAGTTTAGTGTGGGTGAATAAGGGGTAAAGTTCTTAGGACCGTGGGTAGTTTAGTGTGGGTGAAACAGGGATAAAGTTCTTAGGACCGTGGGTGGTTTAGTGTGGGTGAAACTGGGGTAAAGTTCTTAGGACTGTGGGTAGTTTAGTGTGGGTGAAACTGGGGCAAAGTTCTTAGGACCGTGGGTAGTTTAGTGTGGGTGAAACTGGGGCAAAGTTCTTAGGACCGTGGGTAGTTTAGTGTGGGTGAAACAGGGATAAAGTTCTTAGAACCGTGGGTGGTTTAGTGTGGGTGAAAAAAAAAGGGGGGACGGGGGTTAGGGTGGGTAAAAAAAGTTAATGTGGGGGGGGAGTCAATCCCTGCTGACCTGTTGGACACCTCTTCGTGGTCGGAGGCCCTCATCTCACTCCGGGAATGGAGATAATCCAAGAAGACTGACCAGATGTCCAGACAACTGTAGAAACCATCATTGGTCGGCTGAAAGTAAAACAACAACAACATCATCATCATCATCATCACTAACAACAACATAAGGGTTTCTCATATAGGCACAAGGTAAGCAAATTTTTTTTGGGGGGGTGGGGGGTGCGTCGATTAAATCGACCCCCAGTACGTCACTGGTACTTTATTCTATATTCTATTAAATATTGGTGGGATTTGAACTCGGAACGTAAAGGGCCGTAACTCTGTGCCGCACTGCTCCACACACACACACACACCATACACTCGCAGCAACTAAAGTATACACACTTCCAGCAAATAAACTAAATTACACACACACACACACACACACATGTATATACACTATACACACACATATATATATACTACACACACACATATATATACTACACACACACACATATATATACTACACACATACACACTACACACACACATATATATATACACTCCACACATATATATACACTACACACATATATACACTACACACACATATATATATATATATACTACACACACACACATATATACACTACACACACACACATATATACACTACACACACGCATATATATATACACTCCACACACATATATATACTACACACATATATATATACACTACACACATATATATATATACACGACACGCACACATATATATATATATATATACACTACACACACACATATATATATACACTACACACACAAACACACACAGACAAAGAGAGAAATGTGAGGAAGAGCGCCACCTATCTGTTTAAATGCGTACTTAAAAAGAAGGGTAGAGAACTCCAACACACACCCACACATATATATATATATATATATATATATATATATACAAGCACACATACACACAGACAGACAGAGAAATGTGAGAAAAAGCGCCACCTACCTGTCTGAATGTGTACTTAAAAAGAAGGGCAAGGAACTCCAACACACACC
>OZ024766.1:21380194-21387694 GCA_964016885.1 Eledone cirrhosa | reverse complement strand
TATATATATACACACATATGGTTTGGTAGTGAAATGTTTGTAAATATTTAGTGTTAAGCACAGTTTAATATCGTATATCTACTCCAAAACTTGTTGAGTGCTTTATATCAGTTATAAAATATTTACTCGTTGTAACCCAACAATTTTAAATAAAACTTTTGCATATATATACATATATATATATATACACACATATGGTTTGGTAGTGAAATGTTTGTAAATATTTAGTGTTAAGCACAGTTTAATATCGTATATCTACTCCAAAACTTGTTGAGTGCTTTATATCAGTTATAAAATATTTACTCGTTGTAACCCAACAATTTTAAATAAAACTTTTGCATATATATACATATATATATATACACACATATTTAATACAATAACAGAGATAGTTTAAAGCTAAACTCTGACTGGTAACCATCTCACTCAACAAACATTAGGTTATATGTTAGTATAAACCCAATTTAAGTGTTTGGGGTGCTAACAATATGTATAATGTGGAAAAACCAGTTGTATTATTTTATGAGATATAATTAAAGTTAAAGTATATATGTATATATGTGTGTATTATAATATTCAAATATGTATATATAGTGTGTATATATATATATATATGTATGTGAGTGTGTGTGTGTGTGTGAGTATTTATATATATATATGTATATATATATATATATACACACATATACAAGTATAACGCGTGTGTGTGTATAAACATATATATATGTAAAGTGTATATATGTGTGTATATATATATATATGTATGTGAGTGTGTGTGTGTGTGAGTATTTATATATATATATGTATATATATATATACACACATATACAAGTATAAGTGTAACGTGTGTGTGTGTATAAACATATATATATGTAAAGAGTATATATATGTGTGTGTATACATATATATATATACATGTATAAGTGTATATATGTGTGTATATATATATATACGTGTGTGTGTGTGAGTATATATATATATACACACATATACAAGTATAAGTGTAACGTGTGTGTGTGTATAAACATATATATATGTAAAGTGTATATATATGTGTGTGTATACATATATATATATATGTATAAGTGTGTATATATATGTGTATATATATATATATGTATGTGAGTGTGTGTGAGTATATATATATATATGTATATATATATATATATACACACATATACAAGTATAACGCGTTTGTGTGTATAAACATATATATATGTAAAGTGTATATATATATGTGTGTATACATATATATATATATGTATAAGTGTGTATATATATATATATATGTATGTGAGTGTGTGTGTGAGTATTTATATATATATATGTATATATATATATACACACATATACAAGTATAAGTGTAACGCGTGTGTGTGTATACATATATATATATACATGTATAAGTGTATATATATGTGTATATATATATATATATATATATATATATATAAATGTAAAGTGTATATGTGCGTATATATATATATGTATGTATAAGTGTACGTGCGTGTATATATGCATATATACATGTATAAATGTATATATATGTTTGTGTATATAGACATATATACATATATACATGTATATATATATATATATATGTATATATATATATATAAAAACATACAAACCTGATTGCAAGGGCGAAGAAGAAAACAGCATGAGAGACGCCCCTCTCTGCCTAGTTCCTGAGTCTCCCTGAGTAGGTGACGGTGGGGGTGTGGCAGCCACAAGGTGCCAGTGTTTCTCTAACACAGATTCTAAGATATCTGAAATGGAGAGTGAGAGAGCAGAGGTCACTTGAGGTCAAACAAGGTCTGAATTTGGGCATTGACAGAGATACAAGCAATTGGTTAAAAAGGCTAAAAGATTTTGTGTGTAGAGGTGTGGGCCTGTAGAGGCACGTGGCTTAGTGGTTAGAGCATTGGCCTTGCAATCGAAAGGTTGTGAGTTCAATTCTCAGACCGGGTGATGTGTTGTTTCCTTGAGCAAGACACTTTATTTCACATTGCTCCAGTTTACTCAGCTGTAGAAATGAGATGATAGGGACTGGGGTCCCTATCATTCCACTGCAAAGTGGTCGTGGAGGTGCCACGGCAAAAAAAAGCACCCAGCACTCACTGTAAAGTGGTCGTGGAGGTGCCACGGCAAAAAAAGCACCCAGCACTCACTATAAAGTGGTCGTGGAGGTGCCACGGCAAAAAAAGCACCCAGCACTCACTGTAAAGTGGTCGTGGAGGTGCCACGGCAAAAAAGCACCCAGCACTCACTGTAAAGTGGTCGTAGAGGTGCCACAGCAAAAAAGCACCCAGCACTCACTGTAAAGTGGTCGTGGAGGTGCCACGGCAAAAAAGCACCCAGCACTCACTGTAAAGTGGTCGTAGAGGTGCCACAGCAAAAAAGCACCCAGCACTCATTGTAAAGTGGTCGTGGAGGTGCCACGGCAAAAAAAGCACCCAGCACTCACTGTAAAGTGGTCGTGGAGGTGCCACGGCAAAAAAAGCACCCAGCACTCACTGTAAAGTGGTCGTGGAGGTGCCACGGCAAAAAAAGCACCCAGCACTCACTGTAAAGTGGTCGTGGAGGTGCCACGGCAAAAAAAGCACCCAGCACTCACTGTAAAGTGGTCGTGGAGGTGCCACGGCAAAAAAGCACCCAGCACTCACTGTAAAGTGGTCGTGGAGGTGCCACGGCAAAAAAGCACCCAGCACTCCCTGTAAAGTGGTCGTGGAGGTGCCACGGCAAAAAAGCACCCAGCACTCACTGTAAAGTGGCCGTGGAGGTGCCACGGCAAAAAAAGCACCCAGCACTCACTGTAAAGTGGTCGTGGAGGTGCCACGGCAAAAAAGCACCCAGCCCTCACTGTAAAGTGGTCATGGAGGTGCCACGGCAAAAATCTAGGAGAAGGAAAACTCTGATATAACACCTGCAACCCTGATGGTATCCAATGATGTTGACTTCTTCTTTTTGGTAAATATCATCTTGGTTAAGAGAGTGGGACTGGCTTTGTGCAGTGCCTTTGCTCACTATAAAAGCTTCACAGCACAGGCATTGCTTTATATCTGGAGATCTCTCTGCACTTGTCGTCACATGGTACCATGGGCCCAGCACTATGTGTCAATAATTGTCACAAGTGCAGTGTTTGTACCAGAGTTTTCAAGTCACTGGCTGGACTAAAAAGTCACACTCGTTCAGCGCATCGGTAGGGATTCTCCTACATGGATATAAAGTAGTGGCCATACTCGAAAACGAGTTGGCAGCCACCATATGTATGGGGGTGATAAGAAGGGCATCGAGCTGTAGAAATTTTGCAAAACAATTGATTGAGAAGACCCCTTCAGTCATGTCAAAGACATGACAACATCTCCTGTGCACTTGATAGGATATAAGATTGTACATAAGTGAGCTAACAGACACACAGACACCTCCCGGGGCTCTGTTATACACCAAAAAAACATGGTAAGTGGTGAAAGTGCAGCGAGAAAATTATAACAAAAACGACATCATCTTCAAAAATTTCTCCGAAGCACTCCCTTGCCCTCCTGGGGTCAAAGAAATATAGAAACCGACTTACTATTTAGCAGATTCAACACGGTGGGTATCTGTGCCAGTAGCAGTCGGTGCAGCTCCTCTTTACGTGCCATACTTAGGTCTTCTCTCGGTGCCATCAGCTCCTCTGATGTCATCTTCAGCAGTAGTACTCCTAGCGTCACAGTCTCACTGTCCTGTACCAACTGTACAATTGAGAGACTTTAGTATGTGCGAAGACGGTGGGGTGCTGTGCTATGTTGTGGCAGTGTGGTATGTTGGGCTGTACAGTGATGACGGTGTGCTGTGTTATGTCATGCTGAGGTGAACTATATAGGGACGACGGTTTGCTGCGGTGTAGTGTCTGACGTATGTTGGACAGTGATGCCAGTGGTGTTTTACAATAGGCTGTATAAGAATGATGGTATGTTGTGTTAAGTCATGCTGAGGTGAACTATATAGGGACGACGGTTTGCTGCGGTGTAGTGTCTGACGTATGTTGGACAGTGATGCCAGTGGTGTTTTACAATAGGCTGTATAAGAATGATGGTATGTTGTGTTAAGTCATGCTGAGGTGAACTATATAGGGACGACGGTTTGCTGCGGTGTAGTGTCTGACGTATGTTGGACAGTGATGCCAGTGGTGTTTTACAATAGGCTGTATAAGAATGATGGTATGTTGTGTTAAGTCATGCTGAGGTGAACTATATAGGGACGACGGTTTGCTGCGGTGTAGTGTCTGACGTATGTTGGACAGTGGTGTTTTACAGTAGGCTGTATAAGAATGATGGTATGCTGTGTTAAGTCATGCTGAGGTGAACTATATAGGGACGACGGTTTGCTGCGGTGTAGTGTCTGACGTATGTTGGACAGTGGTGTTTTACAGTAGGCTGTATAAGAATGATGCTATGCTGTGTTAAGTCATGCTGAGGTGAACTATATAGGGACGACGGTTTGCTGCGGTGTAGTGTCTGACGTATGTTGGACAGTGGTGTTTTACAGTAGGCTGTATAAGAATGATGGTATGCTGTGTTAAGTCATGCTGAGGTGAACTATATAGGGACGACGGTTTGCTGCGGTGTAGTGTAAACCCACCTGGAGAATATTGGTGAAGAAGTCCGGGTAGAAGTGGGGCCAGTCAGTACGGCCGATGTCAACAACCAGTTTGACCAACTTGTTCCGGATGAAGGACGGCACTTTGCTGTGGTGGGCATACAAGTACTGGTTGAGGGCCAGCCGGATATCCATTTTGTCAGAGCCACAGTAACCAACCCATTGCTTGTTGATGACATTCTACAAGAGAAGAATAGAATTAAATTAAATTAAATTAAATTAAATTAAATTAAATTAAATTAAATTAAATTAAATTAAAACGAAGTTACAGTAGACAATTTTACAGCTCTTTACCGTTTTACCGATAGGTGACCCCCCTCACCCCCCTCCTCCATATCATGACTGTTGTGTATACTCTCAAGGCTCAAATGATCGTGTGTGTGTGTGTCAGTTATTAATTTTTCAGATGTTTTCCAACCCTGCCACTCTTATTCCAACCCCAACACAGTACAATGCAGGAATATATTAGTTTTCCGCTTGATATAGTAGGAAAAGTGACTCAATATTTCGGACGTCGGTCCTTCCTCAGAAAACAGAGAAAATATAAGGGAAAATTAAGGAAGAAATAGAGAAATAGAGGAGACAGACACTCCTTATGTATATATATATATATATATATATACTGTATTATATATACATATATATATATATACTGTATTATATAGCAAGACCACGGAAAACATGGGCGGAGGTGGTGAGAGCTGACCTCAGATCGCTGAAGCTCACGGAGGAGATGACGAAGGACCGTGACAAGTGGAGAGATGCTGTGCTGAATAGGACCCGTCCCACCCTTGCAAGCAGGGAAAAGGGGACCTAAAATGAAGATGATGATGATGATATACATACACAGAGAGAGAGAGAGAGAGAGAGATAAATAGATATGTAGGTTATGTGGCTGAGTATACCTACCTCTAGTACAGTTAAACAGAACATAATAACATATTCATTGTCGGTGTTGGCCATATAAAACAGACAGTGTTTCCAAGAGTCCTGAGTCTGGCTGAAGTTGTTTAGCAGCTCCTCTGGAAAGAAACAATGATGAGGCTGTATGTATCTATGTATGTATGTATGTATGTTTTCTCTTTCTCTTAATTTCGAGTATATTTTTTGACCGGCCACCTTCCTGGTGGCAAGGTTGTAAAAGAAAAGAAATTGTCATCCCTTGAATCGCAAGGTTGTTTTGCAAATTTTGAAGGTGCCAGCTATCGCAGCCATTTGTAGACTATGAATTAGGGAGATGTATGTATGTATGTATGTATGTATGTATGTATGTATGTATGTATGTATGTATGTATGTATGTATGTGTGTGTGTGTGTGTGTGTGTGTGTGTGTGTGTGTGTGTGTGTGTGTGTGTGTGTGTGTGTGTGTGTGTGTGTGTGTGTGTGTGTGTGTGTGTGTGTGTGTGTGTGTGTGTGTGTGTGTGTGTGTGTGTGTGTGTGTGTGTGTGTGTGTGTGTGTGTGTGTGTGTGTGTGTGTGTGTGTGTGTGTACACACACACATACACACAGACTACAAAACAAGGTTGCTATATAACAAAATGTAAAATACTGGGGGTAGAGAGGGCAACATACCTATTTGTCGTTTCCGGCTGTTGGTAGTGGCCACCGCAAAGAACTCAGTCATCAGAGCCTCAAGACCCCTAAGGGAAGCTTCATCAGAAGACTACAAAGAAAGAGAAAGAGAAAGGGTCAGTTAGTCAGTGTTAGAGGGCCATTTTTAACCCTCAATATCCTATGCCACAGGAAACCACATTAGCAAAACAATGCTGAAAAGTACAAATTTTCACAACAATCTGTCCACCAGTAAAGATACTATAAACATTTAGTACAAAACAACACTATGACTACATCACATTAAATATTAAAGTCTTTACTGTAATACTGTAAATATTCACAACAATCTGTCCACCAGTAAAGATACTATAAACATTTAGTAGAAAACAACACTATGACTACATCACATTAAATATTAAAGTCTTTACTGTAATACTGTAAATATTCACAACAATCTGTCCACCAGTAAAGATACTATAAACATTTAGTACAAAACAACACTAGGACTACACCACATTAAATATTAAAGTCTTTACTGTAATACTGTAAATATTCACAACAATCTGTCCACCAGTAAAGATACTATAAACATTTAGTACAAAACAACACTATGACTACATCACATTAAATATTAAAGTCTTTACTGTAATACTGTAAATATTCACAACAATCTGTCCACCAGTAAAGATACTATAAACATTTAGTACAAAACAACACTATGACTACATCACATTAAATATTAAAGTCTTTACTGTAATACTGTAAATATACACAACAATCTGTCCACCAGTAAAGATACTATAAACATTTAGTACAAAACAACACTAGGACTACACCACATGAAATATTAAAGTCTTTACTGTAATACTGTAAATATTCGCAACAATCTGTCCACCAGTAAAGATACTATAAACATTTAGTACAAAACAACACTATGACTACACCACATGAAATATTAAAGTCTTTACTGTAATACTGTAAATTTTCACAACAATCTGTCCACCAGTAAAGATACTATAAACATTTAGTACAAAACAACACTAGGATTGTAGGGTTTAACTGGTTTCCTAGAAGGTTGTATCTCATAGGAGGTTTCTTGGGTGTTTTAATGTTAGGGACCCCAGTCCTATCATGGAGTTGTAACAGCTCACACCTATGTAGATTTAGCTGGCCTCCAACAAGGTTGTATCTCGTGTGTGAAACTTGTTGTTGAAGAAAGCAAGAGCTGTCATCAGGTCCCGACTTTATAATATATATATATATATATATATATATATATATATATATATATATATATATCATCAT
>OZ024766.1:21355194-21375194 GCA_964016885.1 Eledone cirrhosa | reverse complement strand
ATTGTTAGATGATTAGATTGGTGGTTAGTGAGGTGGTTTACAGGCCGGCTGGCTGGCTGGTTAGATTGTTAGTTAGATGGTTAGATTGATGGTTAGTGAGGTGGTTTACAGGCCTGCTGGCTGGCTGATTTGATTGTTAGATGGATGGTTAGATGGTTAGATTGATGGTTAGTGAGGTGGTTTACAGGCTGGCTGGTTAGATTGTTAGATGATTAGATTGGTGGTTAGTGAGGTGGTTTACAGGCCGGCTGGCTGGCTGGTTAGATTGTTAGATGGGTGGTTAGATTGATGGTTAGTGAGGTGGTTTACAGGCCGGCTGGTTAGATTGTTAATTAGATGGTTAGATTGATGGTTAGTGAGGTGGTTTACAGGCCGGCTGGTTAGATTGTTAGATGGATGGTTAGATGGTTAGATTGATGGTTAGTGAGGTGGTTAACAGGCCGGCTGGTTAGATTGTTAAATGGATGGTTAGATGGTTAGATTGATGGTTAGTGAGGTGGTTTACAGGCTTGCTGGATGGCTCGCTGGATAGATTGTTAGATGGATGGTTAGATGGTTAGATTGATGGTTTAAAGGCCGGCTGGATGGCTGGATGGTTAGATTGTTAGATTGATGGTTAGTGAGGTGGTTTACAGGCTGGCTGGCTGGCTGGTTAGATTGTTAGATGGATGGTTAGTGAGGTGGTTTACAGGCTGGCTGGTTAGATTGTTAGATGGGTGGTTAGATGGTTAGATTGATGGTTAGTGAGGTGGTTTACAGGCCTGCTGGATGGCTGGCTGGTTAGATTGTTAGATGGATAATTAAATTGATGGTTAGATGGATGCTTAGCGTGATGGTTAGTGAGGTGGTATACAGACCGGCTGACTGGATGGATGGTTAGACTGATTGTGTATATATATAGTGTATATTATACATATATATATAACCATCATCATCACCATTTTATTTCCGTTCTTCCACACTAGCATGGGTTAGACGGGTTGTCCTGTTGGCTGACCATACCTTGCTCATACGGGAACTGATTCTGGCTTGATTTCTACAGCTGAATGCCCTTCCTAACACCAACCTCATTTACAGTGAGTGCTGGGTGCTTTTTTGCCCTGGCACCTCCACGACCGCTTTACAGTGAGGGCTGGGTGCTTTTTTGCCCTGGCACCTCCACGACCACTTTACAGTGAGTGCTGGGTGCTTTTTTGCCCTGGCACCTCCACGACCACTTTACAGTGAGGGCTGGGTGCTTTTTTGCCCTGGCACCTCCACGACCACTTTACAGTGAGTGCTAGGTTCTTTTTTACTGTGGCACCTCCACGACCACTTTACAGTGAGTGCTGGGTGCTTTTTTGCCGTGGCACCTCCACGACCACTTTACAGTGAGTGCTGGGTGCTTTTTTGCCCTGGCACCTCCACGACCACTTTACAGTGAGTGCTGGGTGCTTTTTTACCCTGGCACCTCCACGACCACTTTACAGTGGAATGATAACGACTCCAACACTACCACTTTACAGAGTGTACTGGGTGTATTTTATCATGACACCAACACTACCAGTTTACAGAGTGTACTGGGTGTGTTATATCATGGCACCAACACTAGAGAGGTTTGTCCTGTCTATAAAAACACATTCAGAAATACCAACACAATACAAGTATGTGATTGAGCTGCACTTGTACATCATCACCATGGCAACACAGTACTGTCGCCATGGCAACACTTTATTATCACCATAGCAACTCTCCTTGCCATTGTAATCAGCAGGGCAAAGCCCAAAAAACTTTTTTTTTTTTTCAAAAAATAAAAAAAAATAAAACAATATAAAAATAATTAGGAAAATTGATTTAAAAAACTTTGAAGAATACAAAATATAAAAAAAAACAACAACATTTTCCTCTCTTCCAACTTCACATGTGTGTATATATATATATATATAATGTGTATATACATATATATAGATGTTGTATATATATATATATTGTCACATATATATATATGTATATATATATAAGCATGTATGTGTGTATATATATATAAGCATGTATGTGTGTGTATATATATATATATATATATATAATGTGTATATACATATATATAGATGTTGTATATATATATATTGTGTCACATATATATGTATATATATATATAAGCATGTATGTGTGTGTATATATATATATAGATGTTGTATATATATATTGTCACATATATATGTATATATATATAAGCATGTATGTGTGTATATATATATATATAATGTGTATATACATATATATAGATGTTGTACATATATATATATTGTGTCACATATATATATGTATATATATATATAAGCATGTATGTGTGTATATATATATATATATAATGTGTATATACATATATATAGATGTTGTATATATATATATATATTGTGTCACATATATATATATATATTGTGTCACATATATATGTATATATAAGCATGTATGTGTATATATATATATATATATAATGTGTATATACATATATATAGATGTTGTATATATATATATTGTGTCACATATATATATGTATATATAAGCATGTATGTGTGTATATATATATATATAATGTGTATATACATATATATAGATGTTGTACATATATATATATTGTGTCACATATATATGTATATATAAGCATGTATGTGTATATATATATATATATATATATAATGTGTATATACATATATATAGTTGTATATATATATATATTGTGTCACATATATATATGTATATATAAGCATGTATGTGTATATATATATATATATAATGTGTATATACATATATATAGATGTTGTACATATATATATATATATATATATATATAATGTGTATATACATATATATAGATGTTGTATATATATATATATATTGTGTCACATATATATATGTATATATATATAAGCATGTATGTGTGTATATATATATATATATAAAATGTGTAGATACATATATATAGATGTTGTATATATATATATATATATATATAATGTGTATATACATATATATAGATGTTGTATATATATATATATTGTGTCACATATAAATGTATATAAGCATGTATGTGTGTGTATATATATATATATATATATAGTCTTGCTGACTGAATATATCCAGTGGGGGATGAACTCCAATCAGTTCATCTGAAACTATCCTTGTAATATCAATTCCAAGAGACAGAAACTCCCTTTTCGGGGTGTTCAAATTATCTCCCTTTGGATTTCTTCAGAATAAAAAAATAAAAAAATAAAAAATAAAAAAAAAAAGAAAAAGAAAACCAGTGACCCAACTTTAGCAGTAGGACCGACCCACAACATTGGGCCTTGGTTGGTCACGCACAA
Source organism: Eledone cirrhosa (assembly GCA_964016885.1). Taxonomy (NCBI): domain Eukaryota; kingdom Metazoa; phylum Mollusca; class Cephalopoda; order Octopoda; family Eledonidae; genus Eledone; species Eledone cirrhosa. Next base: position 21,371,847 of record OZ024766.1, on the reverse strand, counting down.
TGTTTTGTTATGCCCCGTATCACATGTGTTAAATATTGTCTGGTTTTTTTTTCTCAATAAGAATTTCATTCTTGTTTCAAGTTTGTGTTAGTTTATTGAAATAATGTACCAAGCTCGTACCATTGGTTTCGTATTGCTTCAGTTGTATGTGGTGTGGCTTGTGTGGTCTTGTGGTGCTGTGCTGTGTTGTGTCTGTATTGTGTACTGTGTTAGCTTCCCGTTTATTGTATAATATCTCATGCTATTACCCTGGGTTTCAGTTGTTGTGTGTGGCTTGTGACTGTATTGTGTACTGTGTTAGCTTGCTGTTTATTGTATATCTCATGCTATTACCCTGGGTTTCAGAGCACTTCAGTTGTTGTGTGGCTTGTGACTGTATTGTGACTGTGTTGTGTAGTGTATTAACTTGCTGTTTATTGTATAATAACTCATGCTGCTACCCTGGGTTTCGTATTGCTTCAGTTGTATGTTGTGTGGCTTGTGTTGTCTTGTGACTGTCTTGTGACTGTGTTGTGTAGTGTATTAGCTTGCTGTTTATTGTATAATAACTCATGCTGCTACCCTGGGTTTCGTATTGCTTCAGTTGTATGTTGTGTGGCTTGTGTTGTCTTGTGACTGTGTTGTGTAGTGTATTAGCTTGCTGTTTATTGTATAATAACTCATGCTGCTACCCTGGGTTTCGTATTGCTTCAGTTGTATGTTGTGTGGCTTGTGACTGTGTTGTGTAGTGTATTAGCTTGCTGTTTATTGTATAATAACTCATGCTGCTACCCTGGGTTTCGTATTACTTCAGTTGATGTGGTGACTTGTGTTGTCTTGTAGTGTTGTGTTGCGTAGTTTGTTAGCTTGCTGTTTATTGTATAAAATCTCATGCTATTACCCTGGGTTTCATATAATGTTAAATGCTGCATAGCTTGTTGTTCGTTATAGTGTTGTGACTGTATTGTGTAGTTTGCTAGCTTGCTGTTTATTGTCTAATATCTCCTGCTACTACCCTAGGTTTCATATAATGCTAGTTGCAGCACAGCTTGTGTTGTGTGTTGTGTTATTTGTCTGTTTATTATATAATATCTCATGTTCCTACCCTGGGTTTCATATAATGTTAGTTGCAGCATAGCTTGTGCTGTATTGTGTGGTGGCTTATGTTGTGACTGTATTGTGTAGTGTGTTAGCTTCCTGTTTATTGTTTAATATCTCATGCTACTACCACGGGTTTCATATAACATTAAATGTTGCGCAGCTTGTGTTGTATGTTGTAGTGTTGTGTTGTGTTGTGTGGTGTGTTAGCTTCCTGCTTATTATATAATATCTCATGCACCTACTCTGGGTTTCATAGAGCTTCAGTTGATGTGTGGCTTGTATTGTGTGATGTGTAATGTGTAAAGTATGTGTAATGTACGCTGTGTAATGTGGAATGTAGGCTGTGTAGTGTATAATACGTAAAGTATGAGGAATGTAAGCTGTGTAATGTAAGCAGTGTAATGTGTAAAATATGTATAATGTGTCATGTAAGCTGCATGTGTAATATAAGCTGTGTAATGTGTAATGTAGGTTGTGTAATGTGTAATATAAACTGTGTAATGTAGAATGTGTACTGTGTAATATAAACCGTGTAATGTGTAATGCAGGCAGTGTAATGTAAGCTGTGTAATGTGAAAGGTAAGCTGTGTAATGTGTAATGTAATCTGTATAATGTGAAAGGTAAGCTGTGTAATGTGTAATGTAATCTGTATAATGTGAAAGGTAAGCTGTGTAATGTGTAATGTAAGCTGTGTAATGTGTAATGTAAGCTGTGTAATGTAGGCTATGTAATATAAGCTGTATAATGTGTAATGTAAGCTGTGTAATGTGTAATATAAGCTGTATAATGTAGGCTATGTAATATAAGCTGTATAATGTGTAATGTAAGCTGTGTAATGTGTAATATAAGCTGTATAATGTAGGCTATGTAATATAAGCTGTATAATGTGTAATATAAGCTGTATAATGTGTAATGTAAGCTGCGTAATGTGTAATATAAGCTGTATAATGTGTAATGTAAGCTGTGTAATGTGTAATATAAGCTGTGTAATGTGTAATGTAAGCTGTGTAATGTGTAATATAAACTGTGTAATGTAAGCTTACATCACACACCTTACATTCCACATTCCACAGCCCACATTACCACTATAATCACTCTCCATGTTATCACTGCATTACCGAGCACAGCTCTGCGAGCGTCGGACGCACGCAGCACAGGTTTTACAGATGTCTGTCCTATTTATATATCATCATCATCATCATCATCATCATTATTATTATCATTACTACCATTATCACTATTGTTGTTATTATCATCTTTTATTGATTGTGTTTTTTTTTAATCAAAGGTGCAGCAACGACAGATGCAGCAGGAGCTGCAGCTGCAGGTGTCACGAGCAAAAGGTGTTCCAGTTCATTAGATGATGGTTGTGATGAATTTTTTATAGGCCTTCACCACCTGCCGAGGGGCTTCCCATTGAGGGTAGTGCCCGACTTCATCGTCGAGAACTGAAAGGCCATGCTGGGGCACCAGAGTCCTGCAATTACAGAATGAGACATGTTATGTACATATATATATATATATATATATATAGAGAGAGAGAGAGAGAGAAAGGAGAGAGAGGGAGAGAGAGAGAAAGGAGAGAGATAGATAGAAGAGAGAGAGGGAGAGAGCGAGACATATATATAGACAAGTATATATATATATATATATATATATATATATATAGACAAGTACATACATACATATATATATATATATAGAGAGAGAGAGAGAGAAAGGAGGGAGAGAGAGAGAAAGGAGAGAGAGAGATAGAAGAGAGAGAGGGAGAGAGCGAGACATATATATAGACAAGTACATACATATATATATATATATATATATATATATAGACAAGTACATAGATACATACATATATATATATATATATATATATATATAGAGAGAGAGAGAGGGGGAGAGAGAGAGAGAGAGAAGAGAGAGAGAGAAGAGAGAGAAAGGAGAGAGAGAGAGACATATATATAGACAAGTACATACATACATATATATATATAGAGAGGGAGAGAGAGGAGAGAGAAGAGAGAAAGGAGAGAGAGAGACATATATATAGACAAGTACATACATACATATATATATTTGTGTATGTATATGTATATATGTATGTACAACCTGTCTCATGGTCGGGTCATTGGCGACTAAACTGGCAACCCCACCAAGGTTTCTTGGTGAGGAGGGTGACTTTGGACATCCTGCAGGACTAAAAACAAAACCTGTCAAAGGGCAAAGGAGCTCTTAAGAGTCAATGGCCATCCAAAATCACTGGGAGAGATGACCCCTTAGCCTTTGTCAAGGCAGAATTCTAGGAGAAGGAAAACTCTGATATAACACCTGCAACCCTGATGGTATCCAATGATGTTGACTTGTTCTTCTTTTTGGTAAATATCATCTTGGTTAAGAGAGTGGGACTGGCTTTGTGCAGTGCCTTTGCTCACTATAAAAGCTTCACGGCACAGGCATTGCTTTATATCTGGAGATCTCTCTGCACTTGTCGTCACATGGTACCATGGGCCCAGCACTATGTGTCAATAATTGTCACAAGTGTAGTGTTTGTACCAGAGTTTTCAAGTCGCTGGCTGGACTAAAAAGTCACACTCGTTCAGCGCATCGGTAGGGGTTCTCCTACATGGATATAAAGTAGTGGCCGTACTCGAAAACGAGTTGGCAGCCACCATATATATATATATAGAGAGAGAGAGATAGAGATAGATAGACATATATATACATATATAGACACACATACACAGTTGGGTCTTGAATAATCAACAACAACAACAACAACATCAACAGTAGTAGTAGTACATCTATTATGACTCACCTGTAGTGTGCAACAAATTGTACTGGGTTAATAATGTCAGCTGGCCCATAGATAAAGACAACTGCAAAGATACACAGACAGCGATTAATGCCAGTATATATATACAAATCATTCATTCATCATTTCATTTTACGTCCGCTTTTCCCTGCTTGCAAGGGTGGGACGGGAACTGGTTCTGGCTTCATTTCTACAGCTGGATGCCCTTCCTAACACCAACCTCATTTACAGTGAGTGCTGGGTGCTTTTTTGCCGTGCCACCTCCACGACCACTTTACAGTGTGGGCTGGGTGCTGTTTTGCCGTGGCACCTCCACGACCACTTTACAGTGAGTGCTGGGTGCTTTTTTGCCGTGGCACCTCCACGACCACTTTACAGTGAGTGCTGGGTGCTTTTTTGCCGTGGCACCTCGACGACCACTTTGCAGTGGAATGATAGGGACCCCAGTCCCTATCATCTCATTTCTACAGCTGAGTAAACTGGAGCAATGTGAAATAAAGTGTCTTGCTCAAGGAAACAACACATCACCCGGTCTGAGAATTGAACTCACAACCTTTCGATTGCAAGGCCAATGCTCTAACCACTAAGCCATGTGCCTACATATATATATATATATACTAGCAGAATTAGTCGGCGTTTGAAATTATGCTAAGAATATACAGCTCGGAAGTGAAAGAGGACTCCATATCTCACCCTCTTTAAAAGGATTGTCAATAAAGTTGGTTATCTCCCTTACATCAATTTTACTACCGATAATTTTGATATCAATTTTTTATTGCTCAACGTAGGTCGATTGGAATTAGAAACTTCTTTAGTCTAAAATACGGTGAAAGCTTATATTTTCTAATTTCAAATTGCTTGTTTATATATAGTTATACTTTGGAAGGGTCATGTTGCCAATAAAAACACACACACATGTTGGTTTTCACTTCAATTGATTATAAATTTCCGGTTGGTTGGTTGGATAACTGGAAAGCTGTTTATATATTGTCAAAGCTTTTTCATCACACATTCTATGACCTCCCCAGTGACTAGGGTTTTATTTTGTGTGTCTCTCTTTTGTGTTCTGTTCTACACCATCTTGTCTTTGTGTGTTGTGTTTTTTTCCAACCCCAACCCACCACTCTTATTCCACCACCACCGCTACCAATAATAGTAGTAAATCTATTATGACACACACATATATATAATATCATCATCATCATTTTACGTCCGCTTTTCCCTGCTTGCAAGGGTGGGACGGGTCTTATTCAGCACAGCATCTCTCCACTCGTCACGGTCCTTCGTCATCTCCACCGTGAGCTTCAATGATCTGAGGTCTGTTCTCACCACCTCCGCCCAGGTTTTTCGTGGTCTACCTCTACCACGTCTTCCTTCAACTGGCATTTCCTGGCACTTCTTCACCCATCGGTCATCCTCCATGCGCATCACATGTCCATACCACCTCAGTCTCCTCTCCCGTACACTACAGTCTATCCCTCTCAGACACAGTTTCTCTCTCAACACATTTATGCTGGGTCGTTCACGCACATTTACACTGCACATCCAATCCAATATATATATATATATATATAGAGAGAGAGAGAAATTTACAAAAATTATTTAAAATACGACATTCCAGAAGAGTGAGATCATTTATTGCATAACACCGACACGTGTTTCATTGCGTGCGTTATATAATCAGTCTAGGATTGCTAACTTTTGACTCTTTCAAATCAAATTAAATCAAAATATCTACATGTAGACACCTCCACCACCACCACGGCAACTGTCAACCCATACAACTAGAAAGACAGAGAGACAGAGAGAGAGAGAGAGAGAGAAGGTAAACATCATCACATACCTGGGACAGATGTTTTCACAAGTGCTCCCACCCACCGTTTCTTGTATAATGTCCGCTCAGGTATAAACTGCATCAGTCTGCAGGTGATAAAAGAAGAAATCAGAGAATTTCAATAGATATTGCTATAGTAATGGACACGTCATATATATACACTGTGACATGGCTATAGAAAAATACTTGAGTATATATATATATCATCATCATTATCATCATTTCATTTTACGTCTGCTTTTCCCTGCTTGCAAGGGTGGGACGGGAACTGATGCTGGCTTGATTTCTACAGCTGGATGCCCTTCCTAACACCAACCTCATTTACAGTGAGTGCTGGGTGCTTTTTTTGCCGTGGCACTTCCACGACCACTTTACAGTGAGTGCTGGGTGCTTTTTTGCCGTGGCACCTCCACGACCACTTTACAGTGAGTGCTGGGTGCTTTTTTTGCTGTGGCACCTCCACGACCACTTTACAGTGAGTGCTGGGTGCTTTTTTTGCCGTGGCACCTCCACGACCACTTTACAGTGAGTGCTGGGTGCTTTTTTGCTGTGGCACCTCCACGACCACTTTACAGTGAGTGATGGGTGCTTCTTTGCTGTGGCACCTCCACGACCACTTTACAGTGAGTGCTGGGTGCTTTTTTTGCCGTGACACCTCCACGACCACTTTACAGTGAGTGCTGGGTGCTCTTTTTGCTGTGGCACCTCCAAGACCACTTTACAGTGAGTGCTGGGTGCTTTTTTGCCGTGACACCTCCACGACCACTTTACAGTGAGTGCTGGGTGCTCTTTTTGCTGTGGCACCTCCACGACCACTTTACAGTGAGTGCTGGGTGCTTTTTTTGCTGTGGCACCTCCACGACCACTTTACAGTGAGTGCTGGGTGCTTTTTTTGCCGTGGCACCTCCACGACCACTTTACAGTGAGTGCTGGGTGCTTTTTTTGCCGTGGCACCTCCACGACCACTTTACAGTGTGGGCTGGGTGCTTTTTTTGCCGTGGCACCTCCACGACCACTTTACAGTGAGTGCTGGGTGCTTTTTTTGCCGTGGCACCTCCACGACCACTTTACAGTGAGTGCTGGGTGCTTTTTTTGCCGTGGCACCTCCACGACCACTTTACAGTGAGTGCTGGGTGCTTTTTTTGCTGTGGCACCTCCACGACCACTTTACAGTGAGTGCTGGGTGCTTTTTTTTTGCCGTGACACCTCCACGACCACTTTACAGTGAGTGCTGGGTGCTTTTTTTGCCGTGGCACCTCCACGACCACTTTACAGTGAGTGCTGGGTGCTTTTTTGCTGTGGCACCTCCACGACCACTTTACAGTGTGGGCTGGGTGCTTTTTTTGCCGTGGCACCTCCACGACCACTTTACAGTGAGTGCTGGGTGCTTTTTTTGCTGTGGCACCTCCACGACCACTTTACAGTGAGTGCTGGGTGCTTTTTTTGCCATGGCACCTCCACGACCACTTTACAGTGAGGGCTGGGTGCTTTTTTGCCGTGACACCTCCACGACCACTTTACAGTGAGTGCTGGGTGCTTTTTTGCCGTGGCACCTCCACGACCACTTTACAGTGAGTGCTGGGTGCTTTTTTTGCCGTGGCACCTCCACGACCACTTTACAGTGGAATGATAGGGACCTCAGTCCCTATAATCTCATTTTTACAGCTGAGTAATATATATATATATAAGGAGGAAGTTATATATCCCATTTCCTGTCAGCATGACTTGGCAAGCTATTTAGAACACTGGTTTAACCGCTTTACTTCGACGTTCGATTACACATCCATCGGAGCATCCAATCTATTGTTCCCATATCAACAACAAATGCATAAATTACATCTGGGATTGCATAAGGGAAAAGCGGACGTAAAATGATGATGAAATGACCTATGTAATATCAGGATCTTCTTTTTTGTTATTCTCATACTGAATCTCCAACATAACTCTACACTATGGATGTAGAGTGCTTTCTGCTGGTTACTCCTGTTTTTACCAAAACAACTTTTACTGAACATATTTATATATATATATATATATATATATATATATATATATATAGGAAGAAGTAGGACCCCGACGGCTGAGCTCAAGCCGTTTCGACGGCTAATTCTGGACTAAATTTAGTCCAGAATTAGCCGTCGAAACGCTTGAGCTCTGCCGTCGGGGTCCTACTCGTTCCTATTACCCACTCTACTACCTTAAGTATTGAGTACTTTGGTGCGTTATGGTCCACCTGGTTCCTTACCACATTTCCTTTGTTATATATATATATATATATATATATATATATGTGTGTATTATGAAATACTGTGTGCTTCTTTCTTGCTCATAATAATTTCTATACTTTTCATTTATATATATATATATATAGAGAGAGAGAGAGATGAGATTCTACAGGACTAGAACTGTTTCATTCTTTAGAAATCATCAGGAATCTCATATATATATATATATAGATGAGATTCTACAGGACTAGAACTGTTTCATTCTTTAGAAATCATCAGGAATCTCATATATATATATAGATGAAATTCTACAGGACTAGAACTGTTTCATTCTTTAGAAATCATCAGGAATCTCATATATATAGGGTGAATACTCACTGACTGCTGATACAGGAGCCCCGTTTATATTCCAACACCACCCAAAAGTCCCATAAATCATCTTTTGAAGGTTTCTCGGTTCCAAATATCTCAGAAAACCTACAGAAAATAAACAGAAACCATATCACATATACAGATTGCACCTCTCACATTTAGAAACACACATCTAAATATACGTAAAATGATGAAGATGATGGCTGTTTAACCCTTTAGCATTTACATTACTCTATATATACTATTGTATTGTCACAGTAAAGGCTTTACCTCACATAACATTTACATTACTCTATATATACTATTGTATTGTCACAGTAAAGGCTTTACCTCACATATCTCACATAACATTTACATTACTCTATATATACTATTGTATTGTCACAGTAAAGGCTTTACCTCACATAATATCTCACATAACATTTACATTACTCTATATATACTATTGTATTGTCACAGTAAAGGCTTTACCTCACATAATATCTCACATAACATTTACATTACTCTATATATACTATTGTATTGTCACAGTAAAGGCTTTACCTCACATAATACCTCACATAACATTTACATTACTCTATATATACTATTGTATTGTCACAGTAAAGGCTTTACCTCACATAATATCTCACATAACATTTACATTACTCTATATATACTATTGTATTGTCACAGTAAAGGCTTTACCTCACATAATATCTCACATAACATTTACATTACTCTATATATACTATTGTATTGTCACAGTAAAGGCTTTACCTCACATAATATCTCACATAACATTTACATTACTCTATATATACTATTGTATTGTCACAGTAAAGGCTTTACCTCACATAATATCTCACATAACATTTACATTACTCTATATATACTATTGTATTGTCACAGTAAAGGCTTTACCTCACATAATATCTCACATAACATTTACATTACTCTATATATACTATTGCATTGTCACAGTAAAAGCTTTACCTCACATAATATCTCATATAACATTTACATTTTCTACGGGTTTTCTACGGCTGGGTGCTCTTCCCAACACCAACCACATTTACAGTGTGGACTGGGAGGTTTTTACCGTGTTACCTACACGGCCACATTACAGCGAGGACTGGGTGCTTTTTGTCGTGACACCTACACGACCTCATTTGTTTCAGGCTGGATGTTGTGGTACCAACATAACTTTACATTGAAAGGGGTGGTGTGGATGGAGTGCGGGTAGTGGGACGGGGGTGTATTTTGTTAGAGGTGCCTACTGACTGTAGGTTTCGCTTTGTACTTAGGCAAAGGCGGGTCTTCTCTATTACTGAGTACCGCCAAAGATCTCGGTCCAGTGACATTGTCTTGGAGAGGTGTAAGTGTGTGAGGTCGGAATTTATCAAGTCGTCCCAGGTTTTTCTCGGTCTGCCTACTCCGTGGCTACCGTCTATTTTTATTGCCCTGCACTTTGTTATACAGCTGTCGTCTTTCATGTGCATCACGTGACCGTACCAACGTAGCCTTCTCTCGAGTAAACAACATCTGATCCCTCTTATTTCTAATTTCTCCCTTAGTTCGTTTATGCTTTGCCGTTCATATATATATATATATAGGCACATGGCTTAGTGGTTAGAGCATTGGCCTTGCAATCGAAGGGTTGTGAGTTCAATTCTCAGACTAGGTGATGTGTTGTTTCCTTGAGCAAGACACTTTATTTCACATTGCTCCAGTTTACTCAGCTGTAGAAATGAGATGATAGGGACTGGGGTCCCTATCATTCCACTGCAAAGTGGTTGTGGAGGTGCCACGGCAAAAAAGCACCCAGCACTCACTGTAAATGAGGTTGGTGTTAGGAAGGGCATCCAGCTGTAGAAATCAAGCCAGAATCAGTTCCCGTCCCACCCTTGCAAGCAGGGAAAAGTGGACGTAAAATGAAATGATGAATGATGATGATATACTCACGAAATCTTGAAAAGGTTAAAGAAAGCCAACTTTGAAATGATGTTTCCAAGCACCGGAAGAAGCAGAATCTGAAATGGAGAATATAAAGCATCATCAGCATCATCAGTGTTGATTAACGTCCATTTTCCACGATAGCATGGGTTAGGGTTAGGGTTAGGGTTGTTGTCCCGTTGTGAGCAATGCCAGGTCAGGGGCGGGGGGGGGGGACCGTGCCTTGCTCATACAGAACTGTTTCTGGTTTGGTTTCTACAGCTGGATTCCCTTCCTAACACCAACCACGTTTTACACCGACTGCTGGGTGCCTTATTGTCGTGACAGACAGACAGACAGACAGGCAGGCATACAGACAGACATGCAGAGAGACAGACAGACAGACAGAGAGAGAGACAGACAGAGAGAGACAGACAGAGAGAGAGATAGAGAGACAGACAGACAGACAGACAGAGAGAGAGACAGACAGGCAGACAGACAGAGAGAGACAGACAGAGAGAGACAGACAGAGAGAGAGATAGAGAGACAGACAGACAGACAGAGAGAGAGACAGACAGAGAGAGACAGACAGAGAGAGAGATAGAGAGACAGACAGACAGACAGAGAGAGAGACAGACAGAGAGAGACAGACAGACAGAGAGATAGAGAGACAGACAGACAGACAGAGAGAGAGACAGACAGAGAGAGACAGACAGACAGACAGGCAGGCAGACAGGCAGACAGACAGAGAGAGACAGACAGAGAGAGACAGACAGAGAGACAGACAGACAGACAGAGAGAGAGACAGACAGGCAGACAGACAGAGAGAGACAGACAGAGAGAGACAGACAGAGAGACAGACAGACAGACAGAGAGAGAGACAGAGAGCCAGCCAGACAGACAGGCAGATATTTACCTTCTGTATTGGTCGTGGATGGTTGGTTTCTGGAAAAATACCTGTCGTGAAGAGAGAAGAATACTGATGAAGATATGTCACCAAAGATGCAACTATTACATTATACTCAAGTGTTACACTATACTCAAGTGTTACTCAAGTGTTACACTATACACAAGCTTTAACTCAAGTGTTACATTATACTCAAGTGTTACTCTATACACAAGCTTTAACTCAAGTGTTACATTATACTCAAGTGTTACTCTATACACAAGCTTTAACTCAAGTGTTACACTATACTCAAGTGTTACACTATACACAAGCTTTAACTCAAGTGTTACATTATACTCAAGTGTTACACTATACACAAGCTTTAACTCAAGTGTTACTCTATACACAAGCTTTAACTCAAGTGTTACACTATACACAAGCTTTAACTCAAGTGTTACTCTATACACAAGCTTTAACTCAAGTGTTACATTATACTCAAGTGTTACACTATACACAAGCTTTAACTCAAGTGTTACACTATACACAAGCTTTAACTCAAGTGTTACTCTATACACAAGCTTTAACTCAAGTGTTACACTATACTCAAGTGTTACACTATACACAAGCTTTAACTCAAGTGTTACTCTATACACAAGCTTTAACTCAAGTGTTACATTATACTCAAGTGTTACACTATACACAAGCTTTAACTCAAGTGTTACTCTATACACAAGCTTTAACTCAAGTGTTACATTATACTCAAGCTTTAACTCAAGTGTTACACTATACTCAAGTGTTACACTATACACAAGCTTTAACTCAAGTATTACACTATACACAAGCTTTAACTCAAGTATTACACTATACTCAAGTGTTACATTATACACAAGCTTTAACTCAAGTATTACACTATACACAAGCTTTAACTCAAGTGTTTCACTATACACAAGCTTTAACTCAAGTGTTACACTATACTCAAGTGTTACACTATACACAAGCTTTAACTCAAGTGTTACTCTATACACAAGCTTTAACTCAAGTGTTACACTATACACAAGCTTTAACTCAAGTGTTACATTATACTCAAGCTTTAATTCAAGTGTTACACTATACACAAGATTTGACTCCAGTATGACATTATACTCAAGTAATATCAAACAATACCCACCTCCATTCATCATGGCCAAAGACAGAATCTTATTTGTCTTGTTGTTGTTATTGTATCTAGAAAGAGAGAGAACAAAATAGAGTGGAGTGTCTTGTCTAAGGTTTACAGCTGTGGTGGTGGTGGTGTTGGTTGTTGTATAGGTGTGGTGGTGGTGATAGTGGTATAGGTATGGTGGTGGTGGTGGTTGTATAGATGGTGGTGGTGGTTGTATAGGTAGTGGTGGTGGTGCTAGTGACATAGGTGTGGTGGTGGTGGTGGTATATGTGCAGTGGTGGTGGTGTTGGTTGTTGTATAGGTGGTGGTGTTGGTGTTGGTGTTGATTGTTGTATAGGTGGTGGTGGTGGTGTTGGTTGTTGTATAGGTGGTAGTGGTGGTGTTCGTGATAGTGGTATAGGTGCAGCAGTGGTGGTGTTGGTTGTTGTATAGGTAGTGGTGGTGGTGGTGATAGTGGTATAGGTGGTGGTGGTGATAGTGTTGGTTGTTGTATAGGTGGTGGTGGTGATAGTGGTATAGGTGGTGGTGGTGATAGTGTTGGTTGTTGTATAGGTAGTGGTGGTGTTGGTGTTGGTTGTTGTATAGGTGGTAGTGGTGGTAGTGATGTTTGTTGTATAGGTGGTAGTGGTGGTGGTGGTGGTGATAGTGGTATAGGTGCAGTGGTGGTGGTGTTGTCTAGGTAGTGGTGGTGGTGGTGTTGGTGTTGGTTGTTGTATAGGTGGTGGTGGTGGTGTTGGTGGTGGTTGTTGTATAGGTGGTAGTGGTGGTGGTGTTGACGTTGACAGGAGGTATACATATATATATGTAGTAGCAGTTGTTGCGATAGTATTACTCTCAGTGCTGGTAGACACACAACACTTGCTGTACAGGTGTAACATAAGACATGCTGTACAGGTGTAACATAAGACGTGCTGTACAGGTGTAACATAACACGTGCTGTACAGGTGTAACATAACACGTGCTGTACAGGTGTAACATAAGACGTGCTGTACAGGTGTAACATAACACGTGCTGTACAGGTGTAACATAAGACGTGCTGTACAGGTGTAACATAACACGTGCTGTACAGGTGTAACATAAGACTTGCTGTACAGGTGTAACATAAGACGTGCTGTACAGGTGTAACATAAGACGTGCTGTACAGGTGTAACATAACACGTGCTGTACAGGTGTAACATAAGACGTGCTGTACAGGTGTAACATAACACGTGCTGTACAGGTGTAACATAAGACTTGCTGTACAGGTGTAACACAACACTTGCTGTACAGGTGTAACATAAGACGTGCTGCACAGGTGTAACATAACACGTGCTGTACAGGTGTAACATAAGACGTGCTGTACAGGTGTAACATAACACGTGCTGTACAGGTGTAACATAAGACTTGCTGTACAGGTGTAACATAAGACGTGCTGTACAGGTGTAACATAACACGTGCTGTACAGGTATAACATAAGACGTGCTGTACAGGTGTAACATAAGACGTGCTGTACAGGTGTAACATAAGACGTGCTGTACAGGTGTAACATAAGACGTGCTGTACAGGTGTAACATAACACGTGCTGTACAGGTGTAACACAGCACTTGCTGTACAGGTGTAACATAAGACATGCTGTACAGGTGTAACATAAGACGTGCTGTACAGGTGTAACATAACACGTGCTGTACAGGTGTAACATAAGACGTGCTGTACAGGTGTAACATAAGACGTGCTGTACAGGTGTAACATAAGACTTGCTGTACAGGTGTAACATAAGACGTGCTGTACAGGTGTAACATAAGACGTGCTGTACAGGTGTAACATAAGACTTGCTGTACAGGTGTAACATAAGACGTGCTGTACAGGTGTAACATAAGACTTGCTGTACAGGTGTAACACAACACGTGCTGTACAGGTGTAACATAAGACGTGCTTCGTTAACTCACCTGCTGAGTAGTTCAAGGGCGACAGTGTCCCCATAGTCGTGGGACATGATGTGGTAAATGTCGATCTGGTGGGACTCCAACAGGAACTTTACAATGTCTGCCTGCTCTCCAATTGTGTATTTGTGGTGTCTCTGTTGAAGGAGAGGAACACGTTAACGAGGTGGACATTCCACAGGTAAATATGCTAACGAGGTGGACATTCCACAGGTAAATATGCTAACAAGATGGACATTCCACAGGTAGACAAGCTAACGAGGTGGACATTCCACAGGTAAACATGCTAACGAGGTGGACATTCCACAGGTAAATATGTTAACAAGTTGGACAATCAACAGGTAAATATGCTAACAAGATGGACATTCAACAGGTAAACATGCTAACGAGGTGGACATTCCACAGGTAAACATGTTAACGAGTTGGACATTCAACAGGTAGACAAGCTAACGAGATAGATCAACATGTAAACAAGCTAATGAGATAGTGATTCCACAGCTAAATATGCTAATGAGATGGACATTCAACAGGTAAATATGCTAACGAGATGGACAATCAACGAGTTGGACATTCAACAGGTAAACATGCTAACGAGTTGGACATTCAACAGGTAAATATGCTAATAGATGGACATTCAACAGGTAAATATGCTAACGAGATAGATATTCAACAGGTAAATATGCTAATAGATGGACATTCAACAGGTAAATATGCTAACGAGATGGACAATCAACAAGTAAATATAATGGCCACAGTCTAGTGACTGAAACCAGTAAAACAGTACTGGGGTTGATATGGCTGACTAAATCAAGGCAGTGCCCCAGTATGGTCACAGTCTAGTGACTGAAACCAGTAAAACAGTACTGGGGTTGATATGGTTGACTAAATCAAGGCAGTGCCCCAGCATGGCCACAGTCTAGTGACTGAAACCAGTAAAACAGTACTGGGGTTGATATGGTTGACTAAATCAAGGCGTTGCCCCAGCCTGGCCACAGTCTAGTGACTGAAACCAGTAAAACAGTACTGGGGTTGATATGGTTGACTAAATCAAGGCAGTGCCCCAGCATGGCCACAGTCTAGTGACTGAAACCAGTAAAACAGTACTGGGGTTGATATGGTTGACTAAATCAAGGCAGTGCCCCAGCATGGCCACAGTCTAGTGACTGAAACCAGTAAAACAGTACTGGGGTTGATATGGTTGACTAAATCAAGGCAGTGCTCCAGCCTGGCCACAGTCTAGTGACTGAAACCAGTAAAAGATTAAGAGTAAATAAAGGTTTTATGACTCACAGGTTTGTCAGAGAATCCAAATCCCAAGAAATCCACATAAATCACCCTTGAATACAGTTTAGCTAGGTCATCATCTATCTGAAAATAGAATATAATATAATAAAGTAAGGAGTGCGGGACTGCGTACGGTTTATATTTTTTTTACCCCATTAGTAAAATAATTTGGATTACTTTGAATAAATAATTAATGAATATTACATAATTTATCTGCTAAATTTCGTGGCTGTTCATTAAATATATTTTATTACTTATTTAAAGATTCACTTCTTTAAAATTTTCAAATGTCGTCACTTCCGGTTAGCGATCGCTTAAATAAATATTCATATATTTCCGTCACTAATTTTCTCCTAATGCAGTTTATATATAATACCGTCTTATTTTAATGTATCATGGATTACTTTACTGATTACATAAGACAGTGTAACACAGACTTCGTTAAGTTTCTGTGTATATAAAGTCAATTACGATTTTATTTGATATATATATACCTGCGTATAATATCAATATACACACTACACATGCTAGTAGTTTATATATAATATCAATATACACACTACCCATGCTAGTAGTTTATATATAATATCGTCTTATTTTAATGTATCATGGATTACTTTACTGATTACAGAAGACAGTGTAACGCAGACTTCGTTAAGTTTCTGTGTATATAAAGTCAATTACGATTTTATTTGATATATATATACCTGCGTATAATATCAATATACACACTACACATGCTAGCAGTTTATATATAATATCAATATACACACTACACATGCTAGCAGTTTATATATAATATCGTCTTATGTTAATGTATCATGGATTACTTTACTGATTACATAAGACAGTGTAACGCAGTTAAGATTTTATTTGAAGTATCATATCATTTCATTCATCATCATTTCATTTTACGTCTGCTTTTTCCCTGCTTGCAAGGGTGGGACGGGAACTGATTCTGGCTTGATTTCTACAGCTGGATGCCCTTCCTAATACGAACCTCATTTACAGAGAGTGCTGGGTGCTTTTTTGCTGTGGCACCTCCACGACCACTTTACAGTGAGTGCTGGGTGCTTCTTTGCCGTGGCACCTCCACGACCACTTTACAGTGAGTGCTGGGTGCTTTTTTGCTGTGGCACCTCCACGACCACTTTACAGTGTGGG
>OZ024766.1:21337694-21342694 GCA_964016885.1 Eledone cirrhosa | reverse complement strand
TATTTTATTGACCCACTCAGCGATTTGAATTGAGAACGTAAAGGGGCGTAACTCTGTACATAATAATAATAGTTTCTACTTTTGGGGGCACAAGGCCAGCAATTACACCCTCAGTGTATTACTGGTACTTTATTTTATTGACCCACCCCGCGATTTGAACTGAGAACGTAAAGGGGCGTAACTCTGTACATAATAATAATAATTGCTTCTACTTTTGGGGGCACAAGGCCAGCAATTAGACCCCCAGTGTATTACTGGTACTTTATTTTATTGACCCACCCCGCGGTTTGAACTGAGAACGTAAAGGGGCGTAACTCTGTACATAATAATAATAATAATTGCTTCTACTTTTGGGGGCACAAGGCCAGCAATTACACTTCCCCAGTGTATTACTGGTACTTTATTTTATCGACCCCACAGTTTGAACTGAGAACGTAAAGGGGCGTAACTCTGTACATAATAATAATAATAATTGCTTCTACTTTTGGGGGCACAAGGCCAGCAATTACACCCCCAGTGTATTACTGGTACTTTATTTTATCGACCCCACAGTTTGAACTGAGAACGTAAAGGGGCGTAACTCTGTACATAATAATAATAATAATTGCTTCTACTTTTGGGGGCACAAGGCCAGCAATTACACTTCCCCAGTGTATTACTGGTACTTTATTTTATCGACCCCACAGTTTGAACTGAGAACGTAAAGGGGCGTAACTCTGTACATAATAATAATAATAATTGTTTCTACTTGTGGGGGCACAAGGCCAGCAATTACACCCCCAGTGTATTACTGGTACTTTATTTTACTGACCCCGTAATAACTGTTTCTACTTTTGGGGGGCACAAGGCCAGCAATTACACCCCCCAGTGTATTACTGGTACTTTATTTTATCGACCCCCACGGTTTGAACTAAGAACGTAAAGGGGCGTAACTCTGTACATAATAATAATAATTGCTTCTACTTTTGGGGGCACAAGGCCAGCAATTACACCCCCAGTGTATTACTGGTACTTTATTTTATCGACCGACCCCACGGTTTGAACTGAGAACGTAAAGGGGCGTAACTCTGTACGAAATAATAATAATAATAAAAATAATAATAATAATGATGATGATGATGATGATGATGATACTAAGATGGGTGGAAAGGAAACCATTTTGTTTCAGGACTCGGAAATACTTTCAAGATCTGTCATACTTTGCGATTGTTGTCGGGTGAACCCGGGACCGGGGGCCAGGCCGTGGTTCTGGACCCGCGCCCCGTCGAGCGCCGGCACGCTGAGCGACCTCTTGCGCGACGAGTGCGCCGGCAGAATCCGCACCGTGTCGCCGTCGTCCAGCTGGTCGCGGGGCCGGCGCGACCTCCGCCGCCTCTTGCCGCAGTTCAAGCCCGTAGCCGTCCGGACCTTCCTGGCGAGCCGGTAGAGCGCCGGGCAGCAGCGGTGGACCGTCGACGAGGACTTCTCGATCTCGGCCGTGAGCTCCGGGTGGAAGTCGAAGTCGGCCTCCTCCACGGTGCGAGCGTTCCCGGCGCGGCAGCAGCTGCGGAACACCAGATAGGACATGATGGCTGACATGAACACTGCCACGATCAGCACTGGAACCAATACCACCGAGTTGATGTTCACTGGAAACAGAAGCAGAAGAAGAAGAAGACGTAGAAGGATAAACATAAACAAAGAGAATATATCAAAATCAGTTCGATAAAATAAAGTACCAGTAATACACTGGGGTAATTGCTACCGTGTGCACCCCCAAAATAGAAACAGTTATTACGGGGTCGGTAAAATAAAGTACCAGTAATACACTGGGGTAATTGCTGGCCTTGTGCCCCCCCAAAAGGAGAAACAGTTATTACGGAGTCGGTAAAATAAAGTACCAGTAATATACTGGGGTAATTGCTGGCCTTGTGCCCCCAAAAGTAGAAACAATTATTACGGGGTCGATAAAATAAAGTACCAGTAATACACTGAGGTAATTGCTGGCCTTGTGCCCCCCCAACAGTAGAAACAGTTATTACGGGGGTCAGTAAAATAAAGTACCAGTAATACACTGGGGTAATTGCTAGCCTTGTGCCCCCAAAAGTAGAAACAATTATTACGGGGTCGATAAAATAAAGTACCAGTAATACACTGGAGTAATTGCTAGCCTTGTGCCCCCCAAAAGTAGAAACAATTATTACAGGGGTCAGTAAAATAAAGTACCAGTAATACACTGGGGTAATTGCTGGCCTTGTGCCCCCAAAAGTAGAAACAGTTATTACGGGGTCGGTAAAATAAAGTACCAGTAATACACTGGGGTAATTTGCTGGCCTTGTGCCCCCCCCCCCAAAAGTAGAAACAGTTATTACGGGGGCAGTAAAATAAAGTACCAGTAATACACTGGGGTAATTGCTACCGTGTGCACCCCCAAAATAGAAACAGTTATTACGGGGTCGGTAAAATAAAGTACCAGTAATACACTGGGGTAATTGCTGGCCTTGTGCCCCCAAAAGTAGAAACAGTTATTACGGGGTCAGTAAAATAAAGTACCAGTAATACACTGGGGTAATTGCTGGCCTTGTGCCCCCAAAAGTAGAAACAGTTATTACGGGGTCAGTAAAATAACGTACCAGTAATACACTGGGGTATTTGCTGGCCTTGTGCCCCCCAAAAGTAGAAACAGTTATTACGGGGTTGATAAAATAAAGTACCAGTAATACACTGGGGTAATTTGCTACCGTGTGCCCCCCCAAAATAGAAACAGTTATTACGGGGGTCAGTAAAATAAAGTACCAGTAATACACTGGGGTAATTGCTGGCCTTGTGCCCCCCCCCAACAGTAGAAACAGTTATTACGGGGTCAGTAAAATAAAGTACCAGTAATACACTGGGGTTATTTGCTGGCCTTGTGCCCCCCCAAAAGTAGAAACAGTTATTACGGGGGTCGGTAAAATAAACTACCAGTAATACACTGGGGTAATTGCTACCGTGTGCCCCCCCAAAATAGAAACAGTTATTACGGGGTCGGTAAAATAAAGTACCAGTAATACACTGAGGTAATTGCTGGCCTTGTGCCCCCAAAATAGAAACAGTTATTACGGGGTCGGTAAAATAAAGTACCAGTAATACACTGGAGTAATTGCTGGCCTTGTGCCCCCAAAAGTAGAAACAGTTATTACGGGGGTCAGTAAAATAAAGTACCAGTAATACACTGAGGTAATTGCTGGCCTTGTGCCCCCAAAAGTAAAAACAATTATTACGGAGTTGATAAAATAAAGTACCAGTAATACACTGGGGTAATTTGCTACCGTGTGCCCCCCCAAAATAGAAACAGTTATTACGGGGGTCAGTAAAATAAAGTACCAGTAATACACTGGGGTAATTGCTGGCCTTGTGCCCCCCAAAAGTAGAAACAGTTATTACGGGGTTGATAAAATAAAGTACCAGTAATACACTGGGGGTAATTGCTGGCCTTGTGCCCCCCAAAAGTAGAAACAGTTATTACGGGGGTCAGTAAAATAAAGTACCAGTAATACACTGTGGTAATTTGCTGGCCTTGTGCCCCCCAAAAGTAGAAACAGTTATTACGGGGGTCGGTAAAATAAAGTACCAGTAATACACTGGGGTAATTGCTGGCCTTGTACCCCCCAAAAGTAGAAACAGTTATTACGGGGTTGATAAAATAAAGTACCAGTAATACACTGGGGGTAATTGCTGGCCTTGTGCCCCCCAAAAGTAGAAACAGTTATTACGGGGGTCAGTAAAATAAAGTACCAGTAATACACTGGGGTAATTGCTGGCCTTGTACCCCCCAAAAGTAGAAACAGTTATTACGGGGTCGGTAAAATAAAGTACCAGTAATACACTGGAGTAATTTGCTGGCCTTGTGCGCCCCCCAAAAGTAGAAACAGTTATTACGGGGTCAGTAAAATAAAGTACCAGTAATACACTGGGGGTTAATATATACATATATATACACACACTCAACAACAAGTACAACAACAACAACTTACCTCGTGGTAAAACCTTCATTGTAAATTCAAATTTTTTCCAACTGATGTAGTTGCTGACGTTGCCTAGCAACACGAGCGATCCTATGAAATCTGGTTGTACTGTGAAGGAATAGGGTCCCATAATGTCCTCGATACAGACAGGCTTAGCATCTGGTGTTAGCAGGGTCCAACAGAACTTGATAGGGCCACTGTTAAAATATATAGAGATGAGTTACATACATATATATATATATATATATATATATATATACTTGATAAAATCCGACCTCACACACTTGCACCTCTCCAAGACACCTACATGACCGCTTTACAGAGTGGACTGGGTGCTTTTTGTTGTCATGACACCTACATGACCACTTTACAGAGTGGACTGGGTGCTTTTTGTTGTCATGACACCTACATGACCACTTTACAGAGTGGACTGGGTGCTTTTTGTCATGACACCTACACAACCACTTTACAGTGTGGACTGGGTGCTGTTTGTTGTGACACCTACATGACCACTTTACAGTGTGGACTGGGTGTCTTTTGTCAAGACACCTACATGACCACTTTACAGTGTGGACTGGGTGCTGTTTGTTGTGACACCCACATGACCACTTTACAGTGTGGACTGGGTGCTGTTTGTTGTGACACCTACATGACCACTTTACAGTGTGGACTGGGTGCTGTTTGTTGTGACACCTACATGACCACTTTACAGTGGACTGGGTGCTGTTTGTCTTGACACCTACATGACCACTTTACAGTGTGGACTGGGTACCTTTTGTTGTGACACCTACATGACCACTTTACAGTGTGGACTGGGTGCTTTTTGTTGTGACACCTACATGACCACTTTACAGTGTGGACTGGGTGGTGTTTGTTGTGACACCTACACAACCACTTTACAGAGTGTACTGGGTGCTGTTTGTCTTGACACCTACACAACCACTTTACAGAGTGGACTGGGAGCTTTTTGTCATGACACCTACACAACCACTTTACAGAGTGGACTGGGTGCTG
>OZ024766.1:21322694-21325194 GCA_964016885.1 Eledone cirrhosa | reverse complement strand
GCTCACGGAAGATTAAAAAAGTTGGGGTTTTTTTGGTTTTTTTTTTAATAAAAGAAGGGTCATTTTTGTGAGGGTGGTATGGAGCTGTGGAGGGAGGTGTGAGGGTGGCGGTGGGCGGGGTGTTCCCCTCATCAGCCACCCACTCCTTATTCGTTTGCCTGACTCCCTCCCTCCGACCTGAATTACAAACCTTTTTATTTAATTATGCTTAATGGCACCAGGGCAGTAATTTGAACATAACTGTGGTGGTGGTGGTGGTGGTGGTGGTGGTGGTGGTGGTGGTGGTGTGTTGGTGGTGGTGGTGTAGTGGTGGTGGTGGTGGTGGTGTGATGTGGTGGTGGTGGTGGTGATGGTGGTGTGGTGGTGTGATGTGGTGGTGGTGGTGGTGGTGGTGTGGTGATGGTGGTGGTGGTGGTGGTGGTGTGGTGGTGGTGTGGTGTAGTGGTGGTGGTGGTGGTGGTGTGATGTGGTGGTGGTGGTGGTGGTGGTGGTGGTGGTGGTGGTGTGATGTGGTGGTGGTGGTGGTGGTGGTGTGGTGGTGGTAAGTGTGGTGGTGGTGCTGTGTAGTGGTGGTGCTGTGTAGTGGTGGTGGTGGTGGTGGTGGTGATGCTGTGTTGTGGTAGTGGTGGTGGTGGTGCTGTGTTGGTTAGTGTGGTGGTGTGGGCGTGTTGTAGTGGAGGTGGTGGTAAGTGTTGTGGAGGTGGTGGTAAGTGTTGTGGTGGTGGTGTTGTCATCATGGCTTTTATTGCCTCTTAGCTCCTATGTGCTTGCATGAGTATATATATAGTGTATATATATAGTGTATATATATATATACATACTACATATATATACACACACTATATATATATAAATACCCACTATATATATATATATATACACACACTACATATATACACACACACTACATATATACACACACACACACTACATATATATACACACACACTATATATATATATATATATATATACACACATTACATATATATACACAGACACACACTACATACATATATATATATATATATATATACACACTCTATATACACACTATATATATATATACAATATATATATATACACACACTCTATATACACACTATATATATATATACAATATATATATATATATACACACACTCTATATACACACTATATATATATATACAATATATATATATATATACACACACTCTATATACACACTATATATATATATACAATATATATATATACACACACTATATATATATATACAATATATATACACACACTCTATATATAGTATATACACTATATATATATATATATACATATACACACTATATATATATATATATACAATATATATATATATACACACACACTCTATATACACACTATATATATATATACAATATATATATATATATATACACACTCTATATACACACTATATATATATATATACAATATATATATATACACACACTATATATATATATACAATATATATACACACACTCTATATATAGTATATACACTATATATATATATATATACATATACACACTATATATATATATATATACAATATATATATATATACACACACTCTATATACACACTATATATATACAGTATATATATATAGTATACACACTATATATATATATATACATATATATATAATACCATCCCAGTTTCAAGATAAATGTTAATAGGTTTATTTTTGACTTCACTGTTTGTGTCATTATCTTGTGACTTACTACTACTACTACTGCTACTGCTGGTACTACTGCTACTACTACTGCTACTGCTGGTACTACTACTACTGCTACTACTACTACTGCTGCTGCTACTACTACTGTTACTACCACTACTACTACTACTACTACTGCTGCTACTACTACTACCACTGCTGCTACTACTACTACCACTACCACTACTACTACTGTTACTACTACTACCATTGTTACTACCACTACTACTACTACTGCTATTACTACTACTACCACTACCACTGCTACTACTGCTACTACTGCTACTGTTACTACTACTAATACTGCTACTACCACTACTACTACTACTGCTACTACCACTACTACCACAACACAACCCTAACCATTACACCAACACCATATTATAGACACACAACCCCACCACACCACACCACACCACCAGTACAACCTCATTATCTTTATCTTCTCTACTTTAGCCCAGACCCCACCTTCAATGCTGTTCTCCAGTGTGGTCTCCTCACAGCAGAAAATCATTTGAGGTTGATATCAAAAATACCAGTCAAGTACTGAGGGTTGATTCTCCTCTATGGATCACATCTAGCATAGGTTTAGACGGGAGTTGTCCCACTTGAGGCAAGGCTGGTCGGGTGACCGTGTCTCGCTCGTATAGGACTGTCTGGCAGGTTTTCTACGGCTGGATGCCCTTCCTAACTCCAACCGCATTTACAGTGTGGACTGGGAGCCTTTTTACTGTGTCTCCTACATGACCACCTTACA
>OZ024766.1:21307694-21317694 GCA_964016885.1 Eledone cirrhosa | reverse complement strand
ATTCCCGTATCCCTAGAGATAACGTCAGGGACCCTGTCCCTCCATCGCAGCCCCCAGATCCTGTCTGCTGATTCCCGTATCCCTAGAGATAACGTCAGGGACCCTGTCCCCCCATCGCTGCCCCCAGATCCTGTCTGATGATTCCCGTATCCCTAGAGATAACGTCAGGGACCCTGTCCCCCCATCGCTGCCCCCAGATCCTGTCTGATGATTCCCGTATCCCTAGAGATAACGTCAGGGACCCTGTCCCCCCATCGCTGCCCCCAGATCCCGTCTGATGATTCCCGTATCCCTAGAGATAACGTCAGGGACCCTGTCCCCCCATCGCTGCCCCCAGATCCTGTCTGATGATTCCCGTATCCCTAGAGATAACGTCAGGGACCCTGTCCCCCCATCGCTGCCCCCAGATCCCGTCTGATGATTCCCGTATCCCTAGAGATAACGTCAGGGACCCTGTCCCCCCATCGCTGCCCCCAGATCCTGTCTGATGATTCCCGTATCCCTAGAGATAACGTCAGGGACCCTGTCCCCCCATCGCTGCCCCCAGATCCTGTCTGATGATTCCCGTATCCCTAGAGATAACGTCAGGGACCCTGTCCCCCCATCGCTGCCCCCAGATCCCGTCTGATGATTCCCGTATCCCTAGAGATAACGTCAGGGAGCCTGTCCCCCATCGCAGCCCCCAGATCCTGTCTGATGATTCCCGTATCCCTAGAGATAACGTCAGGGAGCCTGTCCCCCATCGCAGCCCCCAGATCCTGTCTGATGATTCCCGTATCCCTAGAGATAACGTCAGGGAGTGACAGCTCCCTACTCCTAGTTAGGCTGGAGTCAGGGTTCGATTAAGCCCATATTACTTTACAGAGTGTACTGGGTGTATTATATCATGACACCAACATTACGACTTTACAGAGTGTACTGGGTGTATTATATCATGACACCAACACTACCACTTTACAGAGTGCACTGGGTGTCTTATATCATGACACCAACACTACCACTTTACAGAGTGTACTGGGTGTATTTTATCATGACACCAACACTACCACTTTACAGAGTGTACTGGGTGTATTATATCATGACACCAACACTACCACTGTACAGAG
This sequence comes from Eledone cirrhosa, assembly GCA_964016885.1. Classification (NCBI taxonomy): domain Eukaryota; kingdom Metazoa; phylum Mollusca; class Cephalopoda; order Octopoda; family Eledonidae; genus Eledone; species Eledone cirrhosa. Next base: position 21,316,588 of record OZ024766.1, on the reverse strand, counting down.
TGTACTGGGTGTATTATATCATGACACCAACACTACCACTTTACAGAGTGTACTGGGTGTATTATATCATGACACCAACACTACCACTTTACAGAGTGTACTGGGTGTATTTTATCATGACACCAACACTACCACTGTACAGAGTGTACTGGGTGTATTATATCATGACACCAACACTACCACTTTACAGAGTGAAAACTAGGTGCTCTTTGTTGTGGCTCCAGTATTACCACTTTACAGAGTGTACTGGGTGCTTCCAGGAGATATAATGAGTAAGAAATGGCAGATCTGTATGTTTAGGTTACACACCATGAGAGATATCCCGAGAGTTTTAAAGATAGGAGACCCCTTACTTTAATTATATCAAAAAACAGAACACACCACACTATCTAAAACTGGAAATATTCCAAGCAACCATTAACCCCATATTACTTTATGGATCCGAAACTTGGACACTAACATGACAACTTGAGAGGAGATTGGATGGCACATATACCTGCCTCTTAATGAGAGTGCAAAACCTATCCTGGAAACGACGTCCCACCTTGTCTAAAATCTATGGCAAACTCCCTCGAGCCTCTGCCCTTCTAAAATCCCGGAGAGCTCAATTTGCTGGCCACTGTCACCGTGCCAGCAATGAAATCATATCCGCTCTCTTGCTCTGGAACCCTGACTCTGAGAGGAGATTGGATGGCACATATACCTGCCTCTTAATGAGAGTGCAAAACCTATCCTGGAAACGACGTCCCACCTTGTCTAAAATCTATGGCAAACTCCCTCGAGCCTCTGCCCTTCTAAAATCCCGGAGAGCTCAATTTGCTGGCCACTGTCACCGTGCCAGCAATGAAATCATATCCGCTCTCTTGCTCTGGAACCCTGACTCTGAGAGGAGATTGGATGGCACATATACCTGCCTCTTAATGAGAGTGCAAAACCTATCCTGGAAACGACGTCCCACCTTGTCTAAAATCTATGGCAAACTCCCTCGAGCCTCTGCCCTTCTAAAATCCCGGAGAGCTCAATTTGCTGGCCACTGTCACCGTGCCAGCAATGAAATCATATCCGCTCTCTTGCTCTGGAACCCTGACTCTGAGAGGAGATTGGATGGCACATATACCTGCCTCTTAATGAGAGTGCAAAACCTATCCTGGAAACGACGTCCCACCTTGTCTAAAATCTATGGCAAACTCCCTCGAGCCTCTGCCCTTCTAAAATCCCGGAGAGCTCAATTTGCTGGCCACTGTCACCGTGCCAGCAATGAAATCATATCCGCTCTCTTGCTCTGGAACCCTGACTCTGAGAGGAGATTGGATGGCACATATACCTGCCTCTTAATGAGAGTGCAAAACCTATCCTGGAAACGACGTCCCACCTTGTCTAAAATCTATGGCAAACTCCCTCGAGCCTCTGCCCTTCTAAAATCCCGGAGAGCTCAATTTGCTGGCCACTGTCACCGTGCCAGCAATGAAATCATATCCGCTCTCTTGCTCTGGAACCCTGACTCTGAGAGGAGATTGGATGGCACATATACCTGCCTCTTAATGAGAGTGCAAAACCTATCCTGGAAACGACGTCCCACCTTGTCTAAAATCTATGGCAAACTCCCTCGAGCCTCTGCCCTTCTAAAATCCCGGAGAGCTCAATTTGCTGGCCACTGTCACCGTGCCAGCAATGAAATCATATCCGCTCTCTTGCTCTGGAACCCTGACTCTGAGAGGAGATTGGATGGCACATATACCTGCCTCTTAATGAGAGTGCAAAACCTATCCTGGAAACGACGTCCCACCTTGTCTAAAATCTATGGCAAACTCCCTCGAGCCTCTGCCCTTCTAAAATCCCGGAGAGCTCAATTTTCTGGCCACTGTCACCGTGCCAGCAATGAAATCATATCCGCTCTCTTGCTCTGGAACCCTGACTCCAGCCTGTAGCCAGTCATACCATGCGTAGCAGAAAATGTCACATATCAAGCAATGCCCGCCCTGCTTGAAGTCCTTTTTTTTAAAGTGAGGGAAATCTTTGCTCAGAGCCAATACCATTCTCTCAACATCGAATACACTGTTGTTACTCTTCTTCTTGTTGTTGTTGTTGTTACTGCAGGTGTTGTTGTTACTGCTGTTGTTGTTGTTGTTGTTACTCTTCTTGTTGTTGTTGTTGTTACTGTTGTTGTTGTCCCTGTTGTTGTTGTTACTGCTGTTGTTGTTGTTGTTGTTACTCTTCTTGTTGTTGTTGCTGTTACTGCTGGTGTTGTTGTTGTTACTGTTGTTGTTGTTGTCCCTGTTGTTGTTGTTGTCCCTGTTGTTGTTGTTGTTACTGCTGTTGTTGTTGTTGTTGTTACTGTTGTTGTCCCTGTTGTTGTTGTTACTGCTGTTGTTGTTGTTGTTGTTGTTACTCTTCTTGTTGTTGTTGCTGTTACTGCTGGTGTTGTTGTTGTTGTTCATGTTACTGTTGTTGTTACTGCTGTTGTTACTGTTGTTGTTGTTGCTGTTGTTGTTACTGTTGTTGTTGTTACTGCTGTTGTTGTTGTTGTTACTGCTGTTGTTGTTGTTGTTACTGCTGTTGTTGTTACTGCTGTTGTTGTTGTTACTGCTGTTGTTGTTGTTACTGCTGTTGTTGTTGTTGTTACTGCTGTTGTTGTTGTTACTGTTGTTGTTGTTACTGCTGTTGTTGTTGTTACTGCTGTTGTTGTTGTTGTTACTGCTGTTGTTGTTGTTGTTACTGCTGCTGTTGTTGTTACTGCTGCTGTTGTTACTGTTGTTGTTGTTACTGTTGTTGTTGTTGTTGTTACTGCTGCTGATGTTGTTGTTGTTGTTACTGTTGTTACTGTTGTTACTGCTGCTGCTGTTGTTGTTGTTGTTACTGCTGCTGTTGTCACCGTCCTTTCCCTGTCATCGATCCGACTCCGCCGTCGTCGTCATCCCCGTCAAGGACGCACTCGACGACGACGAGGACAGAGACATGGACATCGTCACAGCCGACTGCTGCTGCTGCGACGACGGCGTCATTTCAACCAAGAACTTCCTCTCGCCGTCACTCCCGTCGCTACTCCTTCCGTCAACGTTTCGACCGTCGCCGTCGTCGCTACTTCTTCCGTCAACGTTTCGACCGTCGCCGTCGTCGCTACTTCTTCCGTCAACGTTTCGACCGTCGCCGTCGTCGCTACTTCTTCCGTCAACGTCTCGACCGTCGAAGTCGTCGTTGACGGTGACGGTGCTGTTGTTGCCGTTGCTGTTGTGGCTACAGTCTCTCTTGACGGTTTTGACGGTTTTGACGGCGGTGTTGACGACGGAGGACCTAGGAGAAGACGAAGAAGAAGAGGAGAAGAAGTTCCGAAAGTCTTGGGCGGACGCGAGGCTTGCCACCCTCTTCATATACCCGAGGAGGCCCGCGCGGCTCTGCTCGTGGTATTTGGCCGATATGTAGAGAAGCGTGCCACAGAGGTTCATGGCTATGCCGAGCCTCGTTGGGAAATTCGGGCTCACCCCTCCAAACGTGAAGATCCCGATGGCCGTCTGCGCGAGGGCTTTCATGCCACCCACCACGCTCGTCGTCAGGGCCGACGTGTGGTTCGTGCACAGGAACAGGGAGTAGTTGAGAAGAATGCCGCATGTGAGAACGGCCCCCAGGGCCAACAGGAACGACCAGCGGTGGGGCGCGGCTGTGGGCAGCGGCGGCGCCGACGACGACGTTCCGAAGCCGAGGAGGTGGTGGTGGGCGGCGGCGGCGGGTTGTGCGAGGGCCCGCGCCATTTCGGGACCCGACGAGGGAGATAATCCAGCAGGCCCCCCCGACGACACGAACGACGCGACCTCACTCCCCTCGCCGCTGGCCAGCAGGGCCAGAGAGAGGAGCGGCAACGAGTTGACGCTGTTCAGCAGGAGGGTGTGCAAGGTGTTGCTGTTGCTGTGCTCGGCGGAGTGACGCTGGACCAGGAGGAGATATAGAGCCTGAGTGACGTTACTCACTCCTCCGCAGATGTAACCGACCAGATCAAACTTGAGGTCCCCGTAACCTGAAAAGAGGGAAGAGAGAGTGAGCAATGATGGAATACACCCAGTACGCTCTGCACGTCAAAGACAGGATCACAAGTGTATACAACATAAACGAATTGAGAGAGAGAGAGAGACGAAGCATAAGAGGTGTCAAATGTTGTGTTCTGGAGAGAAGACTGAGATGGTATGGACATGTGATGTGTTGAGAGAGAAACTGTATATAAGAGGGATAAGTTGTGGTGTGTGGGAGAGAAGACTGAGATGGTATGGACATGTGATGTGTTGAGAGAGAAACTGTATATAAGAGGGATAAGTTGTGGTGTGTGGGAGAGAAGACTGAGATGGTATGGACATGTGATGTGTTGAGAGAGGAACTGGGTATAAGAGGGATAAGTTGTGGTGTGTGGGAGAGGAGACTGAGGTGGTATGGACATGTGATGTGTTGAGAGAGAAACTGTGTATAAGAGGGATAAGTTGTGGTGTGTGGGAGAGAAGACTGAGATGGTATGGACATGTGATGTGTTGAGAGAGAAACTGGGTATAAGAGGGATAAGTTGTGGTGTGTGGGAGAGAAGACTGAGATGGTATGGACATGTGATGTGTTGAGAGAGAAACTGTATATAAGAGGGATAAGTTGTGGTGTGTGGGAGAGAAGACTGAGATGGTATGGACATGTGATGTGTTGAGAGAGAAACTGTATATAAGAGGGATAAGTTGTGGTGTGTGGGAGAGAAGACTGAGATGGTATGGACATGTGATGTGTTGAGAGAGAAACTGTATATAAGAGGGATAAGTTGTGGTGTGTGGGAGAGAAGACTGAGATGGTATGGACATGTGATGTGTTGAGAGAGAAACTGTATATAAGAGGGATAAGTTGTGGTGTGTGGGAGAGAAGACTGAGATGGTATGGACATGTGATGTGTTGAGAGAGAAACTGTATATAAGAGGGATAAGTTGTGGTGTGTGGGAGAGAAGACTGAGATGGTATGGACATGTGATGTGTATGAAGGACGACAGCTGTATAAAAAAGTGCAGAGCAATGAAAGTTGATGGAAGCTGCGGAGTGGGTAGATCAAGAAAGACGTGGGACGAGGTGATATAAACTGACCTTGTTCACCTCGACCTCTCTAAGACAATGACACTGGATTGAGATATTTTATTGCGTAGACATTAGAATTCAATAGGAGGACAACAGAATAGTACCACTGATGATGTCACAGGTGTGTGACGAAAGAACTTTGATAGACTATATATATATATATATATATATATACATACATATATATATATATATCTATATATACATATATATACATATATATACACACACATATATATACACACACATATATATACACACACATATACATATAAACATATATATACATATATATACACACACATATATATACACACACACACATATATACACATATATACACACACACACACACACATATACATATATATACGCACACATATATACACACACATATATAGATACATATATATACACACATATACACGCACGCACACACACATATAAACATATATATACACACACATATATACACACACACACATATATACACACACATATATATATATATACATATACACACACACACACACACATATATATATGTATGTAACAACCCTGCCACCACCACAGTAACAACAACAACAACACCAACAACACCACCACCAACAACAACACCACCACCACCACGATCATCACCACCACCAACACCAACACCACCACCACCAACAACAACACCACCACCACGATCACCACCAACACCAACACCACCAACAACACCACCACGATCACCACGATCATCACCACCACCAACACCAACACCACCACCACCACCACCAACACCAACACCACCACCACCAACACCACCACCACCACGATCACCACGATCATCATCACCACCACCACCACCACCACCACCACCACCACCAACAACAACAAACAGTATAATTGTACTCACCAGCTACAATACAACCAACGGTTAAGAGAAGCACAGAAAAGAGGGTCAACGGGGAGGGCCTTGCTTTGCGCATGACGACAACAGACAGGGTTAAGGTGACGAGCGGCACGCAGCGCTTTATAACACCATACATTGCAATGTTCACATGGTCGAGGGAAAGCAGGGCCAGCACCGAGTTGGCTGCGTAGAAGACGGCAGGGAGTAGAAAGAGGCGTCCCTCCCTCAGCGTGTATCGCGGCAGGGAGACGCAGTTCGTGGCCCTGAGGGCCGTCAGAAGGAGCACCGTCAGGGTCATCTGGACTACCATGATGCACATCGGGAAGTGGAAGCTGTACGTGTACATGAGGATCTTGTTGAGGAAGGCCATTAGCACGGAGCACGTTCCGTAAAAGAGTGCTGCGCCGACTCCTTTCAAGTAGCTCAGAAGTCTCTCTTCCATGTCTGCGCAACCGTGGTGCCACTGCACACTTGGTATGCAGCCGCCGTGTGCAACTGCAGTGACTTAGTTCGGCTTTTCCTGGTTGACAGAGCAGGCTTGATGCAGTTTTTGGGACTTGCGGGATTACACGCCTTTTTTTTTTCTTTTTGCAGTATTTTTTCTTCTTTTTTCGCAGTTTTATGCAGTTTTTATGCAGTTTTTTATTTGAGGATTTATACAGTTCTATTGCAGTTACTGTTGCAGTTATATGCAGTTTTTGGACTTGCAAATTTATGCAGTTTTTTTTTGCAGTTACTGTTGCAATTATATGCAGTTTAGACTTGCAGATTTATGCAGTTTTTTTGCGGTTACTGATGCAGTTATATGCAGTTTTTGGACTTGCAGATTTATACAGTTTTTTTTTGCAGTTACTGTTGCAATTATATGCAGTTTTTGGACTTGCAGATTTATAGTTTTTGGACTAGCAGTTTTTCCGCAGTTACTGATGCAGTTTTTGGACCTGCAGATTTACACAATTTTTTGCAGTTAGTGATGCAGGTATATGCAGTTTTTTTACTAGCAGATTAACAGTTTTTTTTTTGCAATTGTATGCAGTTTTTGTCAGTTTATTGCAGTTACTGATGCAGTTGGATGCAGTTTTTTGTTACCGATGCAGTTTTTCGCAGCTCTTTGAAACAGATTTTATGGTTACTGACACTGTTTTATGCAGTTTTTTATTACTGTTGATGCAACTCTCATAGTTACCGATGCAGTTTTATGCAGTTTTAGGCTCCATCGATGCTGTGATGGGTAGAGACACAGTTCTATGCAGTTTATGTGCTTAGAGCAGCAATTCCATTCAGTTTTTGTGTTTATACATAATTTTTGCTGTCGTTGATGCAGTTTTTACAGGTACAAGGGGCAGTTCTAAGCAGTTTTTATCGCGTTATGCAGATCTACGCAATTTTTTTTTATGAAAGCAGATGCAGTCCTATGCAGTTTTTACGAAAGCAAACAGTTTTATGCAGTTTTTGTCGCTATTGATGCAGTTTTTGCGCTAAGAGATGCAGACTTACGCAGCTTCTTTTGGTTGGGGTGCATCAGTGGTCATGTTACTGCAATTTCATTGGTCACTGCAGAGTCCAGCTCGCAGTTCTGGGTGCACAGTTGTCGGAGGTAGGGATAGGGTGCTGGAATTTATACATCACCAGATAACTGCAAATAAAAAAACAGAAAACAATAAAAACAACAACAGTTCCTTATATGGGCACAAGGTCAGCAATTTCTTCCTATTCCAACCCTGCCCGTCCCCTCAATCTACCTTATTTCTCATTCTCTCTTCTGATGAAGGACTAGCGTCCGAAACGTTAAGACCTTCTTCCTGCCATATCAAGCGTTAACCTAATATATTCCTTCCATATACTGTAGCGATAAATATATATGTGAGTACCTGTGAAGACTTACCGTCATTTATAAGCAAAAAAAAAAAAAAAAAAGGTAAGAGCAAGGGAGGTAACTCTTGATAAACCACTCTAAAGATTGATGAAAAAATATTTTTTCTAAGCTAACTCAAATAATTCAAATTTCTTGACATGCAAATTAGTCAGCAACTCATTATATATATATATATATATATAATACACCCCTGTCCCACTACCCCCACCCCATCCACACCACCCTTTCAACGTAAAGTTATGTTGGTACCACAACATCCAGTCCGAAACAAATGAGGTCGTGTAGATGTCACGACAAAAAAAACACAGTCCACGCTGTAATGTGGCCGTGTAGGTAACACGGTAAAAACCTCCCAGTCCACACTGTAAACGTGGTTGGTGTTAGGAAGGGCATCCAGCCGTAGAAAACCCACCAGACGTGTAGGTGTCACGACAAAAAAACACACAGTCCACGCTGTAATGTGGCCGTGTAGGTAACACGGTAAAAACCTCCCAGTCCACACTGTAAACGTGGTTGGTGTTAGGAAGGGCATCCAGCCGTAGAAAACCCACCAGACGTGTAGGTGTCACGACAAAAAAACACACAGTCCACGCTGTAATGTGGCCGTGTAGGTAACACGGTAAAAACCTCCCAGTCCACACTGTAAACGTGGTTGGTGTTAGGAAGGGCATCCAGCCGTAGAAAACCCACCAGACGTGTAGGTGTCACGACAAAAAAACACACAGTCCACGCTGTAATGTGGCCATGTAGGTAACACGGTAAAAACCTCCCAGTTCCACACTGTAAACGTGGTTGGTGTTAGGAAGGGCATCCAGCCGTAGAAAACCTGCCAGACGTGTAGGTGTCACGACAAAAAAACACACAGTCCACGCTGTAATGTGGCCGTGTAGGTAACATGGTAAAAACCTCCCAGTTCCACACTGTAAACGTGGTTGGTGTTAGGAAGGGCATCCAGCCGTAGAAAACCCACCAGACGTGTAGGTGTCATGACAAAAAAACACACAGTCCACGCTGTAATGTGGCCGTGTAGGTAAC
>OZ024766.1:21282694-21287694 GCA_964016885.1 Eledone cirrhosa | reverse complement strand
TAAAGGGTTAAAGTTAGTTCCATGTCTCACTACCACGCAGCAGTGTTTAGGGATCTCACCCAGGCATCATACAACCGGCCTTTCGCACGTAGGGGGAGAAAGCGTTCTTTGTCAACAGAGGAAGCAGCTCCCTAAACCTTCTTCCAACTCGTCCTTATTCTAGATACTGTGGCCTCGGATCAACCCCATCTCACCCCCGCCCATGTTAATCTCATCACCTAGGTACCGGAAGCTATCAACCACTTCTATAATTTCCTCTCTTTCCCTATCAAACTCCTCCGTTTCTTTCTTACTCTCACTCACCCCCTTCCACTCACTCACTCACCCTCGCACTCTTCCTTCCACTCACTCTCTTTCTTACTCTCACTCACCCCCTTCCACTCACTCACTCACCCTCGCTCTCTTCCTTCCACTCACTCTCTTTCTTACTCTCACTCACCCCCTTCCACTCACTCACCCTCGCTCCCTTTCTTCCACACACTCACCCTCGCTCTCTTCCTTCCACTCACTCTTTCTTACTCTCACTCACCCTCACCCCCTTCCACCCACACTCTCCCCTACTTAACTTCAAACCTACACAAACCCACTCCTTTCATTTACAACCCTATATAAATGTACATAAGTACTCTCAACTCTACCCCCTCCCCACCTATATACCCCCCCTCCCCACCTGTACATCAGCCTCACTATTTACCTATCTGTCTGTCTGTCTGTCTATCTACCTATCAGTAAATCAAGGCAGTGCCCCAGTATGGCCCCAGTCTAGTGACTGAAACCAGTAAAACAGTACTGGGGTTGATATGATTGACTAAATCAAGGCAGTGCCCCAGCATGGCCTCAGTAAATCAACGTAGTGCCCCAGCCTGGTCACAGTCAACCCAGCCTGGCCACAGTCCGAACCCAGGCAGTGCCCCAGCCTGGCCACAGCCCAACCCAGGCAGTGCCCCAGCCCACCCAGGCAGTGCCCCAGCCTGGCCACAGCCCACCCAGGCAGTGCCCCAGCCTGGCCACAGTCCAAACCCAGGCAGTGCCCCAGCCTGGCCACAGCCCAACCCAGGCAGTGCCCCAGCCTGGCCACAGCCCAACCCAGGCAGTGCTCCAGCCTGGCCACAGCCCAACCCAGGCAGTGCCCCAGCCTGGCCACAGCCCAACCCAGGCAGTGCCCCAGCCTGGCCACAGCCCAACCCAGGCAGTGCCCCAGCCTGGCCACAGCCCAAACCCAGGCAGTGCCCCAGCCCCACCCAGGCAGTGCCCCAGCCTGGCCACAGTCCAAACCCAGGCAGTGCCCCAGCCTGGCCACAGCCCAAACCCAGGCAGTGCCCCAGCCTGGCCACAGCCCAGACCCAGGCAGTGCCCCAGCCTGGCCACAGCCCAGACCCAGGCAGTGCCCCAGCCTGGCCACAGCCCAAACCCAGGCAGTGCCCCAGCCTGGCCACAGTCCAAACCCAGGCAGTGCCCCAGCCTGGCCACAGCCCCACCCTGGCCACAGCCCAACCCAGGCAGTGCCCCAGCCCAACCCCAGCCTGGCCACAGCCCCACCCAGGCAGTGCCCCAGCCCAACCCCAGGCAGTGCCCCAGCCTGGCCACAGTCCAAACCCAGGCAGTGCCCCAGCCTGGCCACAGCCCAACCCAGGCAGTGCCCCAGCCTGGCCCCAGCCCAACCCAGCCTGGCCACAGTCCAACCCAGGCAGTGCCCCAGCCTGGCCACAGTCCAACCCAGGCAGTGCCCCAGCCTGGCCACAGCCCAAACCCAGGCAGTGCCCCAGCCTGGCCACAGCCCAACCCAGGCAGTGCCCCAGCCTGGCCACAGCCCAAACCCAGGCAGTGCCCCAGCCTGGCCACAGCCCAACCAGGCAGTGCCCCAGCTTGGCCACAGTCCAACCCAGGCAGTGCCCCAGCCTGGCCACAGCCCAACCCAGGCAGTGCCCCAGCCTGGCCACAGCCCAAACCCAGGCAGTGCCCCAGCCTGGCCACAGCCCAACCCAGGCAGTGCCCCAGCCTGGCCCCAGCCCAACCCAGGCAGTGCCCCAGCCTGGCCACAGTCCAACCCAGGCAGTGCCCCAGCCTGGCCACAGCCCAAACCCAGGCAGTGCCCCAGCCTGGCCACAGCCCAACCCAGGCAGTGCCCCAGCCTGGCCACAGCCCAAACCCAGGCAGTGCCCCAGCCTGGCCACAGCCCAACCAGGCAGTGCCCCAGCTTGGCCACAGTCCAACCCAGGCAGTGCCCCAGCCTGGCCACAGCCCAACCCAGGCAGTGCCCCAGCCTGGCCACAGCCCAAACCCAGGCAGTGCCCCAGCCTGGCCACAGCCCAAACCCAGGCAGTGCCCCAGCCTGGCCACAGCCCAACCAGGCAGTGCCCCAGCTTGGCCACAGTCCAACCCAGGCAGTGCCCCAGCCTGGCCACAGTCCAACCCAGGCAGTGCCCCAGCCTGGCCACAGCCCAAACCCAGGCAGTGCCCCAGCCTGGCCACAGCCCAACCCAGGCAGTGCCCCAGCCTGGCCACAGTCCAAACCAGGCAGTGCCCCAGCCTGGCCACAGTCCAAACCCCAGTCCAACCCAGGCAGTGCCCCAACCTGGCCACAGCCCAACCCAGCCTGGCCACAGCCCAACCCAGCCTGGCCACAGCCCAACCCAGGCAGTGCCCCAGCCTGGCCACAGCCCAACCCAGGCAGTGCCCCAGCCTGGCCACAGCCCAAACCAGTTAAGAAGATAAAAACAAAAAAAACAAACCAACTTTAATGTCTGGGAAACATGTTTATTGAACTTAAACAATAAATGTTTGATATAGGCACAAGGCCAGCAATTTTTGGGGGGAAGGGCCAGTCGATTGCATCGATCCCAGCGCATCACTGGTATAAATAATAATTGTTTCTACTTTTAGGTACAAAGCCAGCAATTACCCCAGTGTATCACTGGTACTTTATTTTACTGACCCCCGTAATAACTGTTTCTACTTTTGGGGGGCACAAGGCCAGCAATTACCCCAGTGTATTACTGGTACTTTATTTTACTGACCCCCGTAATAACTGTTGCTACTTTTGGGGGGCACAAGGCCAGCAATTACCCCAGTGTATTACTGGTACTTTATTTTACTGATCACCGTAATAATTGTTTCTACTTTTGGGGGGCACAAGGCCAGCAATTACCCCAGTGTATTACTGGTACTTTATTTTACTGACCCCCGTAATAACTGTTTCTACTTTTGGGGGGGCACAAGGCCAGCAATTACCCCAGTGTATTACTGCTACTTTATTTTACCGACCCCCGTAATAATTGTTGCTACTTTTGGAGGGCACAAGGCCAGCAATTACCCCAGTGTATTACTGGTACTTTATTTTATCGACCCCTGTAAGGATGAAAGGCAAAGTTAACCTTGGCAGGATTTGAACTCAGATGGTAAAGGGCCATAACTCTGTGCTGCAAAGCATGTTAATAAAATAATAATAATGAGTTGTTGAGATAAAGGTAAGTTGTGTGAGGGTGTAGTGTGGTGTGGTGGGGTTGCGGTCGTTATACCCGGGGTGAGGCACCTGCTACGCCAGGTAAGAGGCCAGCAGAAGCACCAGATACGGCAGCATTTGGTCCAAGGAGAATCTGAAAAGATATGACAGAACCAGTGTGTATAATAGATGTATGTTGTGTAGATATATATATATATATATCATCATCATCATCGTTTAACACAGTAAAAAGGCTCCCAGTCCACACTGTAAGGTGGTCATGTAGGAGACACAGTAAAAAGGCTCCCAGTCCACACTGTAAAGTGGTCATGTAGGAGACACGGTAAAAAGGCTCCCAGTCCACACTGTAAAGTGGTCATGTAGGAGACACAGTAAAAAGGCTCCCAGTCCACACTGTAAAGTGGTCATGTAGGAGACACAGTAAAAAGGCTCCCAGTCCACACTGTAAAGTGGTCATGTAGGAGACACGGTAAAAAGGCTCCCAGTCCACACTGTAAAGTGGTCATGTAGGAAACACAGTAAAAAGGCTCCCAGTCCACACTGTAAGGTGGTCATGTAGGAGACACAGTAAAAGGGCTCTCAGTCCACACTGTAAGGTGGTCATGTAGGAGACACAGTAAAAAGGCTCCCAGTCCACACTGTAAAGTGGTCATGTAGGAGACACAGTAAACAGGCTCCCAGTCCACACTGTAAAGTGGTCATGTAGGAGACACAGTAAAAAGGCTCCCAGTCCACACTGTAAAGTGGTAGTGTAGGAGACACAGTAAAAAGGCTCCCAGTCCACACTGTAAGGTGGTCATGTAGGAGACACAGTAAAAAGGCTCCCAGTCCACACTGTAAAGTGGTCATGTAGGAGACACAGTAAAAAGGCTCCCAGTCCACACTGTAAAGTGGTCGTGTAGGAGACACAGTAAAAAGGCTCCCAGTCCACACTGTAAAGTGGTCATGTAGGAGACACAGTAAAAAGGCTCCCAGTCCATACTGTAAGGTGGTCATGTAGGAGACACAGTAAAAAGGCTCCCAGTCCACACTGTAAAGTGGTCATGTAGGAGACACAGTAAAAAGGCTCCCAGTCCACACTGTAAAGTGGTCATGTAGGAGACACAGTAAAAAGGCTCCCAGTTCACACTGTAAAGTGGCCATGTAGGAGACACAGTAAAAAGGCTCCCAGTCCACACTGTAAAGTGGTCATGTAGGAGACACATTAAAAAGGCTCCCAGTCCACACAGTAAAAAGGCTCCCAGTCCACACTGTAAAGTGGCTCCCAGTCCACACTGTAAAGTGGTCATGTAGGAGACACAGTAAAAAGGCTCCCAGTCCACACTGTAAAGTGGTCATGTAGGAGACACATTAAAAAGGCTCCCAGTCCACACAGTAAAAAGGCTCCCAGTCCACACTGTAAAGTGGCTCCCAGTCCACACTGTAAAGTGGTCATGTAGGAGACACAGTAAAAAGGCTCCCAGTCCACACTGTAAAGTGGTCATGTAGGAGACACAGTAAAAAGGCTCCCAGTCCACACTGTAAAGTGGTCATGTAG
>OZ024766.1:21267694-21277694 GCA_964016885.1 Eledone cirrhosa | reverse complement strand
ACTTTACAGTGTGGACTGGGAGCCTTTTTACTGTGTCTCCTATAGGACCACTTTACAGTGTGGACTGGGAGCCTTTTTACTGTGTCTCCTACATGACCACTTTACAGTGTGGACTGGGTGCCTTTATACTGTGTCTCCTACATGACCACTTTACAGTGTGGACTGGGAGCCTTTTTACTGTGTCTCCTACATGACCACTTTACAGTGTGGACTGGGAGCCTTTTTACTGTGTCTCCTATAGGACCACTTTACAGTGTGGACTGGGAGCCTTTTTACTGTGTCTCCTACATGACCACATTACAGTGTGGACTGGGAGCCTTTTTACTGTGTCTCCTACACGACCACTTTACAGTGTGGACTGGGAGCCTTTTTACTGTGTCTCCTACATGACCACTTTACACCTACACGACCTCATTTGTTTCGGACTGGATGTTGTGGTACCAACATAACTTCACATTGAAGGGGGTGGTGAGGATGGGGTGGGGTAGTGGGACTGGGGTGTATTTTTGTTAGAGGTGCCTAATGACTGTAGTAGGTTTCGCTTTGTACTTAGGCAAGGCAGGTCTTCTGTATAACTGTGTAGCGCCGAAGATCTCGGTCCAGTGACATTGTCTTGGAGAGGTGTAAGTGTGTGAGGTCGGAATTTATTTATATATATGTATATATATATATATATATAATAAAATAAATATGGTTTTATAAAGATAATTTCCATTTATTAATATTATTGATATATATATCTATATCTAAGGCGGGTAAAATTCCCGAGATCCATGGACGAGTTCTCTCCAGCGGTCTCTGTCCCTCATTATTGCTGCCATATCCTGCATCTCCAACAGACCAGTGTCTGTCCTTAGGGCATCAACATATGTTAACCTTGGTCTTCCTCTTCTAGTGTGTCCATGTAGGGGCTCCCAAAGGAGCACTGAGTGCAATGTCAACTCCGGATGTCGGTGAGCATGTCCAGCTAACCTCAGTCTCCATCTTCCAGTGTGTCCATGTAGGGGCTCCCACAGGAGCACTGAGTGCAGTGTCAACTCTGGATGTCGGTGAGCATGTCCAGCTAACCTCAGTCTCCCTCTTCCAGTGTGTCCATGTAGGGGCTCCCACAGGAGCACTGAGTGCAGTGTCAACTCTGGATGTCGGTGAGCATGTCCAGCTAACCTCAGTCTCCATCTTCCAGTGTGTCCATGTAGGGGCTCCCACAGGAGCACTGAGTGCAATGTCAACTCTGGATGTCGGTGAGCATGTCCAGCTAACCTCGGTCTCCCTCTTCCAGTGTGTCCATGTAGGGGCTCCCAAAGGAGCACTGAGTGCAATGTCAACTCTGGATGTCGGTGAGCATGTCCAGCTAACCTCAGTCTCCCTCTTCCAGTGTGTCCATGTAGGGGCTCCCAAAGGAGCACTGAGTGCAATGTCAACTCTGGATGTCGGTGAGCATGTCCAGCTAACCTCAGTCTCCCTCTTCCAGTGTGTCCATGTAGGGGCTCCCAAAGGAGCACTGAGTGCAATGTCAACTCTGGATGTCGGTGAGCATGTCCAGCTAACCTCGGTCTCCCTCTTCCAGTGTGTCCATGTAGGGGCTCCCAAAGGAGCACTGAGTGCAATGTCAACTCTGGATGTCGGTGAGCATGTCCAGCTAACCTCAGTCTCCCTCTTCCAGTGTGTCCATGTAGGGGCTCCCAAAGGAGCACTGAGTGCAATGTCAACTCTGGATGTCGGTGAGCATGTCCAGCTAACCTCAGTCTCCCTCTTCCAGTGTGTCCATGTAGGGGCTCCCAAAGGAGCACTGAGTGCAATGTCAACTCTGGATGTCGGTGAGCATGTCCAGCTAACCTCGGTCTCCCTCTTCCAGTGTGTCCATGTAGGGGCTCCCAAAGGAGCACTGAGTGCAATGTCAACTCCGGATGTCGGTGAGCATGTCCAGCTAACCTCAGTCTCCCTCTTCCAGTGTGACCATGTAGGGGCTCCCAAAGGAGCACTGAGTGCAATGTCAACTCCGGATGTCGGTGAGCATGTCCAGCTAACCTCAGTCTCCATCTTCCAGTGTGTCCATGTAGGGGCTCCCACAGGAGCACTGAGTGCAGTGTCAACTCTGGATGTCGGTGAGCATGTCCAGCTAACCTCGGTCTCCCTCTTCCAGTGTGTCCATGTAGGGGCTCCCAAAGGAGCACTGAGTGCAATGTCAACTCTGGATGTCGGTGAGCATGTCCAGCTAACCTCAGTCTCCTCTGTGTCACTTTTGAGCTGACTCTTGGGATGCTCCCATACAGCTCTGAGTTCTTCATCCTCAGTGTATACTGATTAATGTTCAGAGCCACCCTCAACATTCTCGTGTAGCACCCATCCACCATCTGAGTGAGTTTCTTGATATATATATGTCTATTGATATATATATGTATATATATATATACACACACACAGGGTGTCCCCCAAAAATGTATACACACTTCAACACCATTCTAATAAATAATACCTGTACAGGTAATCAAAGTGTGTATACATTTTTTGGGGGACTATTACCATACCCCAGCACACCGCCACCAAAAACACCACCCTGCAATACACCACACCACACCACACCACACCACCAGCAACCCTACCACAACACTACCACCACCATACCACCACCACCACCACCACAACTATTACCACACCACACCACACCAGCACACCACAACACCACCACCAAAAACACCTCCCTGCAATACACCACACCACACCACCAGCAACCCTACCACAACACTACCACCACCATACCACCACCACCACCACCACAACTATTACCACACCACACCACACCAGCACACCACAACACCGCCACCAAAAACACCTCCCTGCAATACACCACAACACCACCACCACCAAAAACACCTCCCTGCAATACACCACACCACACCACACGTACCACCACCACCACCACCACTATTACCACACCACAACACCACCACCACCAAAAACACCTCCCTGCAATACACCACACCACACCACACGTACCACCACCACCACCACCACTATTACCACACCACAACACCACCAAAAACACCTCCCTGCAATACACCACACCACACCACACGTACCACCACCACCACCACCACTATTACCACACCACAACACCACCAAAAACACCTCCCTGCAATACACCACACCACACCACGCGTACCACCACCACCACCACTATTACCACACCACAACACCACCACCAAAAACACCTCCCTGCAATACACCACACCACACCACACCACACGTACCACCACCACCACCACCACTATTACCACACCACAACACCGCCACCACCAAAAACACCTCCCTGCAATACACCACACCACACCACACGTACCACCACCACCACCACCACCACTAGTACCACACCACAACACCACCACCAAAAACACCTCCCTGCAATACACCACACCACACCACGCGTACCACCACCACCACCACCACTATTACCACACCACAACACCACCACCAAAAACACCTCCCTGCAATACACCACACCATACCACACGTACCACCACCACCACCACCACTATTACCACACCACAACACCGCCACCAAAAACACCTCCCTGCAATACACCACACCACACCACACGTACCACCACCACCACCACTATTACCACACCACAACACCACCACCAAAAACACCTCCCTGCAATACACCACACCACACCACACCACGCGTACCACCACCACCACCACCACTATTACCACACCACAACACCGCCACCACCAAAAACACCTCCCTGCAATACACCACACCACACCACACCACACGTACCACCACCACCACCACCACCACTAGTACCACACCACAACACCACCACCAAAAACACCTCCCTGCAATACACCACACCACACCACGCGTACCACCACCACCACCACCACTATTACCACACCACAACACCGCCACCAAAAACACCTCCCTGCAATACACCACACCACACCACGCGTACCACCACCACCACCACTATTACCACACCACAACACCGCCACCAAAAACACCTCCCTGCAATACACCACACCACACCACACCACACGTACCACCACCACCACCACTATTACCACACCACAACACCACCCTGCAATACACCACACCACACCACCAGCAACCCTACCACTACCATACCACCACCACCACCATACCACCACCACAACTATTACCACACCACACCACCACCAAAAACAGCTCCCTGCAATACACCACACCACACCACCAGCAACCCTACCACAACACTACCACCACCATACCACCACCACCATACCACCACCACCACCACCACACCACACCACACCACACCACACCACACCACACCACACCACAACACCACCACCAAAAACAGCTCCCTGCAATACACCACCACACCACACCACCGCCATAAACTACCACAACACCACCACCACCACCACCACCATAAACAGCTCCTTGCAATACACCCTACCGTACTACACCATCACCACCACCACCACCAGCTCCAGCACCCCCACTATTACCACACCACAACACTACCACCACACCGCCACACCGCCATACCACTCTCAACAGCAGCCAGCCAATACAGTAGAGTTTAGAGCCTGAGCTCAGTCAGTAGAAGCAGATAGATAAAGCAAAATGGCGGACAGAACTTCTCGTGCTGCTCAGAGCCAGCTGCCTTCTACTTCTTTCGACACGGCGGAAAAATTACATCAATCTAATACATTAAAGGTAAATATTTCGTAAATCTGATCTTTCTTCTTCCATTTTCTGTCTTTACCCGTTTAAAATACGGCCTTTTTGTCCACCAAAAACGCAAAAAATAACAGTAACCCCCCCACGATTTACGGGCTGGAAAATGGCGACTGTTTCTTTCCCCCCTCTCCCTCTCTTTCGCTTTCTCACTCTCTCTCTCTCTGTTCCTCTCTGTTTTTCTCTATCTATCTGTTGTTCTCTCTGTGCCTCTCTCTCTATATATATCTATCTGTTTGTCTACCTTTCTCGCTATCTCTTTTTCTCTCTCTATCTATCTATCTATCTGTCTGTCTGTCAGTCTGTATTTCGCTCTCTCTTTCTCTGTGTGCTTCTATGTCTGTCTGTGCCTCTCTCTCTCTCTCTCTGTCTGTCTGCCTTTCGCTCTCTCACTCTCACTCTCTCTGTGTTTCTCTTTCTCTATTTATCTATCTATCTGCCTTTCACTTTTACTCTCTCTCTGTGTTTGACTGCGTCTCTTTCTCTCTCTATCCGAGCCTCTCTCCTTCTCTCTCACATTGTCTGTGTTTGTCTCTCTCTCTCTCTCTCTCTCTCTGTTTTTGTCGGTGCTTCTATCTTTCCTTCTCTCTCTCTCACACACAGTCTCTCTCTCTGTCTGTCTCGCTGTATCTTTCTCTGTCTCTCTCCCCCTCTCTGTCTATTCCTCTATCTTTCATTCTCTCTCTCTCTCTCTGTCTGTGTTGAATGAAGAAAAGAAAAGAAAATACGTAAGAAAAGAGAGTAAAAGAGAAAGACAGAGAGAGAAACGAACCTAATATGTGAACACTTATCTGTCTATCTATCTCTCTCTCTTTCTGTATGTGAGTCTCTTATTCTCTCTCTCTCACACTCTCCATGTCTCTTACTCTATCTATCTGTCTCTCACACTCTCTCTACGTCTTTAACTCTATCTCTTACACACTCTCTTTTCGTCTCTTACTTTATCTCTCTTCCCCTCTCTCTCTCTATCCTTTATACTTTCACTCTCCTCCCCCTCTTCTTTATATCTCTCTCTCTCTCTTTCACTTTACATGTGTCTCTCTCTCTCTCTCTTTTTTCCCTCCTTTTATATCTTACACTTTCACTCTCCTCCCCTTTTCTTTCTCTCTCTCTCTCTCTCTATATATATATACCCCTCTATACCCCTCTCTCTCTTACTACCACCCTGCTCCTCTCTTTCTTAGTCTCACCCTCTCTTTCATACTTCGTTTTTTTCTTTCTTTTAATGCTTTAGAATCTTCTTTCTCTCTTCCCAGTTATGTTTACCTAAATTGTATATATATATATATATATACACACACACATATATATATATATATATATACACACATATATATACATACACTTTATACACACACACATATATATATACATACACATATATATTTATATACAGGTATATATATATATATATATGTGTGTGTGTGTATATATATATTTATATACACACAGATTACTAAAATAGATTGTATACATATATATATATATATAAATATATGCGTGATGTATAATTATGTATATATATGTGTGTATATAAATTGTATATATATATATATATATATATATGTGTGTGTGTGTGTATATATGTATATATATATACATCATCATCATTTAACGTCTATCTTCCACGCTAAATATATATACATATATATATATACACACATATATATATATACATATATATATATATATATACACACAATCTATTTATTTAGTAACCTGTATATATATATATATATATATATATATATATATATATATATATATATATATACAGGTTACTAAATAAATAGATTGTGTATATATATATATATATATATATATATATATATATATATATATATATATATATATATATGTATATATATGTGTGTATATATATATATGTATATATATTTATATACACAAGGTGTCCCGAATATATATATGTATACATATTTTGGTTACCTGTACAGGAAATATTTATTAGAATGTTGCTAAAGCATGTATATACATTTTTTGGGGACATCCTATGTGTATATATATATATATATATATATATATATATATATATATATATATATATATATATATGTGTGTGTCCCAAGGTACTCAATACGTTAGTAAAGTATATATATATATATATATAAACATATATGTAGAGGTTATATTTAATTTGTTGGGATACAACAAGCTAAAATATTTTTATAACTGATATAAAGCACTCAACAGTTTATTAGAGTAAATATACAACGATATTAACAAATGGAAACTATATTTATAAAACCATATTTATTTGATTATACATATTTCAAGGGCCACCAAGGCAGATTATGGTGCGCTTTCATCAGATAAAATATAATATAGATTAGTTTTATAAATAAATATTGACATACCCTGAAAAAAGACAAGCTTAACGGTTGGAGCTTCCTGGATAGCGAGTTTTTTCAGCGTATGTCAATATTTATTTATAAAACTAATCTGTATTGTATTTTATCTGATGAAAGCGCACCATAATTTGCCTTGGTGGTCCTTGAAATATGTATAATAAATATGGTTTTATAAATATAGTTTCCATTTGTTAATATATTGTATATATATATATATATATATATATATATATATATATTTAATATACAAATGGCTTCTACAGGACTAGAACTGTTTCATTTGAAGGAAATCATCAGGGCTTTCCTGATGATTTCCTTCTAATGAAACAGTTCTAGTCCTGTAGAAGCCATTTCTATATTAAATATACACACATATATAAACGTATCTCTGTGTATATATATATATATATATATATATATACAGGGTGGCCCCCCCCCCCCCCAAAAAAAAATGTATACACGCATTTCAACAGCAATCTAATGATTCCCTTGTACAAGTATATACAAACAATGTGTGTATACATTTTTGAGGGACACACTGCGTGTGTGTATATATATATATATGTGTGTGTGTGTGTATGTAGTATATGTATATATACAATGTGTGTATATATATATATATATATATAAGTACAAATATTTATAGCTACCACGAAGAGGTGTGTGTAGATTATTATCTATTAATTTTTCGGCCTGCCGGTCTATCTATATATCTTGCTATTTATTTATACAATCATATATCTATCTATCTATCTATATATATATATATATTTATCTATCTATCTATCTGTATATATATCTCTCTATATATATAACCATATATTTATCTATATTTATCTGTCTATCTCTATATAAAACCATCTACCTACCTATCTATAGAACCAGAGTGGAGAGAGAGAGGCACTATGTACCCCAGTAAATTTACTGAAAGGTGGGTGATTGTGGCAACAATGGCCCAAGTGATTGGGCCTTCTCTGTATATAAACCTGTAGGTTGAAGAAGAGGGCAAAAGGAAGAAAGGGGCACTTGCTCAACTCTCTATTCGTCTATCTATCTATTTATCTATCTATTTGTCTTTCTCTCTGGACAACGACCCATTCCCTTCTTTAGGTACCACTTTAGAAGGAGAATCAGAGACACTGGGACCCAGTAAATTTACTGAAAGGTGGGTGAATGTGGCGAAAATGGCCCGAGTGATTGGGCCTTCTCTGTATATAAACCTGTAGGTTGAAGAAGAGGGCAAAAGGAAGAAAGGGGCACTTGCTCAACTCTCTATTCGTCTATCTATCTATTTATCTATCTATTTGTCTTTCTCTCTGGACAACGACCCATTCCCTTCTTTAGGTACCACTTTAGAAGGAGAATCAGAGACACTGGGACCCAGTAAATTTACTGAAAGGTGGGTGAATGTGGCGAGAATGGCCCGAGTGATTGGGCCTTCTCTGTATATAAACCTGTAGGTTGAAGAGCAGAGCAAAAGGAAGAAGGGAGCACTTGCACAACTCTCTATTCGTCTATTTATCTATAATAATGAAATTATTGTGTACAGTGCTCAGGTGCACTACAACTCATCAAAAGGGCACTTGCACAACACGCTCCTGAAGTTGAGGGTTGTTCTATCTACGGGGTATTAAACAACCCATTTGTGGGGCCTCCCTACCCCCTATTGGGGATTTCGATTGTTGTAATTGTTTCTTTTATATATTTTTACACGACTGTATGTAAAATCCCCGGCATGTGTCTTTGTTTTGTCCCCTTTTCTTGTGCGCCCTTGGGGCTAATAAAGAAATATATTTATCAACCTGTCTAAATATTTACCTAATTAATTACGAGTTTGATACAAACTTTACTATCCGGTCTATTATATATCCCTATAATTATCTCTCTCTCTCTCTCTATATATATATATATATATATATATATATATATATATATATATATATATATATATATTAACAAATGGAAACTATATCTCTAAAACCATATTTATTTCATTATACATATTTCAAGGGCCACCAAGGCAAATTATGGTGCGCTTTCATCAGATAAAATACAATACAGATTAGTTTTATAAATAAATATTGACATACCCTGAAAAAACTCGCTATCCAGGAAGCTCCAACCGTTAAGCTTGTCTTTTTTCAGGGTATGTCAATATTTATTTATAAAACTAATCTATATTATATTTTATCTGATGAAAGCGCACCATAATCTGCCTTGGTGGCCCTTGAAATATGTATAATCAAATAAATATGGTTTTATAAATATAGTTTATAGTTTCCATTTGTTAATATCGTATATTTACTCTAATAATTTGTTGAGTGCTTTATATCAGTTATAAAAATATTTTAGCTTGTTGTATCCCAACAAATTAAATATAACCTCTGCACATATATATATATATGCAAAAGTTCTATTTAAATTGTTGGGATACAACAAGCAAATATTTTTATAACTGAATATAAAGCACTCAACAAGTATTTGGAGTAAACATACGATATTAACAAATGGAAAGGGAAACTATATTTATAAAAGCATATTTATTTCATTATACATATTTCAGAGGTACTGAGCTATTTCATCAGTACGTCCTCATCAGATAAAATAACCGTTAAGGTTGTCTTTTCTCAGAGTATGTCAATATTTATTTATAAAACTAATTCTATTGACATACTCTGAGAAAAGACAACCATTTGTTAATATCGTATATATATATATATATATATATATATATATATATATATATTTATATATATATATATTTATATATATATATATATTTCGGGGGTGTATGCGACCCCCCCAAACGCCCCCTCCCTATTGAGGACTTTATTGTTAATTTTATATTTGTTATTTGTTATTTCTTTACTCGCCTTTTTGTGTAAACTCCCCCCTTGTATTTG
>OZ024766.1:21250194-21260194 GCA_964016885.1 Eledone cirrhosa | reverse complement strand
ACACACTGTAGAGCTAGCCTAGGGTGTTATATACCCAGGTATACATTGTAGAGCTAGTCTAGGGTGTTATATACCCAGGTACACACTGTAGAGCTAGTCTAGGGTGTTATATACCCAGGTACACATTGTAGAGCTAGTCTAGGGTGTTAAATACCCAGGTACACATTGTAGAGCTAGTCTAGGGTGTTATATACCCTGGTACACACTGTAGAGGTAGCCTAGGGTGTTATATACCCAGGTACACACTGTAGAGCTAGTCTAGGGTGTTATATACCCAGTTACATACTGTAGAGCTAGCCTAGGGTGTTATATACCCAGGTACACATTGTAGAGCTAGCCTAGGGTGTTATATACCCAGGTACACATTGTAGAGCTAGCCTAGGGTGTTATATACCCAGTTACACATTGTAGAGCTAGCCTAGGGTGTTATATACCCAGGTACACATTGTAGAGCTAGCCTAGGGTGTTATATACCGAGGTACACACTGTAGAGCTAGCCTAGGGTGTTATATACCCAGGTACACATTGTAGAGCTAGCCTAGGGTGTTATATACCCAGTTACACATTGTAGAGCTAGCCTAGGGTGTTATATACCCAGGTACACATTGTAGAGCTAGCCTAGGGTGTTATATACCGAGGTACACATTGTAGAGCTAGTCTAGGGTGTTATATACCCAGGTACACATTGTAGAGCTAGCCTAGGGTGTTATATACCCATGTACACACTGTAGAGCTAGCCTAGGGTGTTAAATACCCAGGTACACATTGTAGAGCTAGCCTAGGGTGTTATATACCCAGGTACACATTGTAGAGCTAGCCTAGGGTGTTATATACCCAGGTACACATTCCAAAGCAAATCTAGCAAGATATACACGCATATGTATTGTAAAGCTAGCGAGAGATGCTAAATTGCTAGGTACACATTTTACAGCTAGCCTGGGGACTAGGCCTTCCTTGGTCATCCTCTACTGCAACTTCCTTCCACAGGGAACTCCTGACACTTCTTCACCCAACAATCACCATCCATACACACCACATGTCTATACCAGTGCAGTCTTCTCTTATACCCAGGTCTTCCTCTACTGCAACTTCCTTCCACAGGGAACTCCTGACACTTCTTCACCCAAGAGTCACCATCCATACACACCACATGTCTATACCAGTGCAGTCTCCTCTTATACCCAGGTCATCCTCTACTGCAACTTCCTTCCACAGGGAACTCCTGACACTTCTTCACCCAACAATCACCATCCATACACACCACATGTCTATACCAGCTCAGTCTTCTCTTATATGTGACTACATTGGTAGATGCCCTCCTCTAGTACTATTGTGGCTGTACAGACCCACACAGGGGTGGCAGTCCTTTATACAGTGACTACATTGGTAGATGCCCTCCTCTGGTACAACTGTGGCTGTACAGACCTGTATACAGCTCTCGCCTAGTTTTACTGTCGCTCTAAAGGCCCACACAGGGTGACAGTCCCCTATACAGCGACTACATTTGAAGTTGCTCTCCTCCGGTACTACTGTGGCTGTACAGACATCAACACTACCACTTTACAGAGTGTACTGGGTGAATTTTATCATAACACATTCTTGTAAAGTACAAAACAACACTATGACTACATCACATTAAATATTAAAGTCTTTACTGTAATACTGTAAATATTCACAACAATCTGTCCACCAGTAAAGATACTATAAACATTTAGTAGAAAACAACACTATGACTACATCACATTCAATATTACAGTCTTTACTGTAATACTGTAAATATTCACAACAATCTGTCCACCAGTAAAGATACTATAAACATTTAGTACAAAACAACACTATGACTACATCACATTAAATATTAAAGGCTTTACTGTAATACTGTAAATATACACAACAATCTGTCCACCAGTAAAGATACTATAAACATTTAGTACAAAACAACACTATGACTACATCACATTAAATATTAAAGTCTTTACTGTAATACTGTAAATATTCACAACAATCTGTCCACCAGTAAAGATACTATAAACATTTAGTAGAAAACAACACTATGACTACATCACATTAAATATTAAAGTCTTTACTGTAATACTGTAAATATTCACAACAATCTGTCCACCAGTAAAGATACTATAAACATTTAGTACAAAACAACACTATGACTACATCACATTAAATATTAAAGTCTTTACTGTAATACTGTAAATATTCACAACAATCTGTCCACCAGTAAAGATACTATAAACATTTAGTAGAAAACAACACTATGACTACATCACATTAAATATTAAAGTCTTTACTGTAATACTGTAAATATTCACAACAATCTGTCCACCAGTAAAGATACTATAAACATTTAGTACAAAACAACACTATGACTACATCACATTAAATATTAAAGTCTTTACTGTAATACTGTAAATATTCACAACAATCTGTCCACCAGTAAAGATACTATAAACATTTAGTACAAAACAACACTATATACATTTATTTATATACACACATATATACATATTTAAACATGCACACACATATATATATATATATATACATACATACACACATGTGTAACAAAAGTTCTGATTCTATTGGTGGAATGCCAATGATTGTGGTGGTGGTGGTAGTGGTGGTGGTGGTTGTAGTAGTGGTGGTGGTGGTAGTGATGGTGGTTGTAGTAGTGGTGGTAGTGATGGTGGTTGTAGTAGTGGTGGTAGTGATGGTGGTAGTGGTGTAGTGGTATTGGTGGTTGTGTTGGTGGTAGTAGTGATGGTAGTGGTGTTAGTGGTGGTGGTGGTTGTAGTGGTGGTAGTGATGGTGGTAGTAGGAGTAGTAGTAGTAGCAGTAGTGGTAGTAGTAGCAGTAGTAGTAGTAGTGGTAGCAGCAGTAGTAGTGGTAGTAGTAGTGGAAGTAGTAGTAGTAGTAGTGGTAGTAGTAGCAGTAGTAGTAGTGGCAGTAGTAGTAGTGGCAGTAGTAGTAGTGGTAGAAGCAGCAGTAGTAGTAGTAGTAGTAGTAGTGGTGGTAGTGATGTAGCTACTGCTGCCAACAGCCATGTTGCCATGGTGATATACCATTTGGTGGTGGGGTGGGGTGGGGAGAGAAGAAATTTACTCTCTCTCTCTTATTGTTTGTCACTCTCTCTCTCTCTCCCTTTTTTTCTAATTTGATATCAGCTGACACCAGCAGGAGGCAGCACTGTGCTGTGATTTTTATTTCAGTGGTGTTGTTATTGTTGTTGTGGTGGTGATAGTTGCTAATACTAACTACTGTACTGTACATTAGATAATGTAGTCCTAGATATACTATGTCTGATAGCCACTAATACTAACTACTGTACTGTACATTAGATAATGTAGTCCTAGATACACTATGTCTGATAGCCACTAATACTAACTACTGTACTGTACATTAGATAATGTAGTCCTAGATATACTATGTCTGATAGCCACTAATACTAACTACTGTACTGTACATTAGATAATGTAGTCCTAGATACACTGTGTCTGATAACCACTAATACTAACTACTGTACTGTACATTAGATAATGTAGTCCTAGATACACTATGTCTGATAGCCACTAATACTAACTACTGTACTGTACATTTGATAATGTAGTCCTAGATACACTATGTCTGATAGCCACTAATACTAACTACTGTACTGTACATTTGATAATGTAGTCCTAGATACACTATGTCTGATAGCCACTAATACTAACTACTGTACTGTACATTAGATAATGTAGTCCTAGATACACTATGTCTGATAGCCACTAATACTAACTACTGTACTGTACATTAGATAATGTAGTCCTAGATACACTATGTCTGATAGCCACTAATGCTAACTACTATACTGTACATTAGATAATGTAGTCCTAGATATACTATGTCTGATAGCCACTAATGCTAACTACTGTACTGTACATTAGATAATGTAGTCCTAGATACACTATGTCTGATAGCCACTAATACTAACTACTGTACTGTACATTAGATAATGTAGTCCTAGATACACTATGTCTGATAGCCACTAATGCTAACTACTATACTGTACATTAGATAATGTAGTCCTAGATATACTATGTCTGATAGCCACTAATGCTAACTACTGTACTGTACATTAGATAATGTAGTCCTAGATACACTATGTCTGATAGCCACTAATACTAACTACTGTACTGTACATTAGATAATGTAGTCCTAGATACACTATGTCTGATAGCCACTAATGCTAACTACTATACTGTACATTAGATAATGTAGTCCTAGATATACTATGTCTGATAGCCACTAATGCTAACTACTGTACTGTACATTAGATAATGTAGTCCTAGATACACTATGTCTGATAGCCACTAATACTAACTACTGTACTGTACATTAGACAATGCAGTCCTAGATACACTATGTCTGATAGCCACTAATACTAACTACTGTACTGTACATTAGATAATGTAGTCCTAGATACACTATGTCTGATAGCCACTAATACTAACTACTGTACTGTACATTAGATAATGTAGTCCTAGATACACTATGTCTGATAGCCACTAATACTAACTACTGTACTGTACATTAGATAATGTAGTCCTAGATATACTATGTCTGATAGCCACTAATACTAACTACTGTACTGTACATTAGATAATGTAGTCCTAGCTACACTATGTCTGATAGCTACTAATACTAACTACTGTACTGTACATTAGATAATGTAGTCCTAGATACACTATGTCTGATAGCCACTAATACTAACGACTGTACTGTACATTAGATAATGTAGTCCTAGATACACTATGTCTGATAGCCACTAATACTAACTACTGTACTGTACATTAGATAAGTGTAGTCCTAGATATACTATGTCTGATAGCCACTAATACTAACTACTGTATTGTACATTAGATAATGTAGTCCTAGATACACTATGTCTGATAGCCACTAATACTAACGACTGTACTGTACATTAGATAAGTGTAGTCCTAGATACACTATGTCTGATAGCCACTAATACTAACGACTGTACTGTACATTAGATAATGTAGTCCTAGATACACTATGTCTGATAGCCACTAATACTAACTACTGTACTGTACATTAGATAATGTAGTCCTAGATATACTATGTCTGAATACAAGAGGGACAGATTGTCACAGCTGGAACCTCTTTGATCATAGGTCTCTCTACTGACTCAGGACTGACCTAGGGTTAAACAACAACACTAACAACAACAACAGTGTCATCTTGGTCATAAGTACTAAAACTACGTCAACCACTTATACTACTACTACTACCACCACCAGTACTACTACTACTACCACTGCCACCACCATTACTACTTCAACTACAACAACAACAGCAGTACCCACTTCTGTTTTTCAACTCTGCCCCCTTCCTGACTCATCTGAATATGGTTCTGAGGTAACCTGGCTGCTATATTTAGCAGAGTGAGGGACCATGTGGGGCAGAGTGTCTCAAAAACTTATGTCCTTAAACCTTTACACACAGACCTGCCCTCTCAAAACCACCTCCATTAACCCTTAACATCCTGCACCACTATGTTGCCAAGATATTTTTGTAAAGTACAAAACAGAACTATAACTACATCAGATTAACCCTTTAGAAGTTACATCGACCTTGACTGGTCCCTCATACCGACTTTAACCCTTTAGCGTATACATTACTCTATATATACTATTATATTTCACAGTAAAGGCTTTACCTCACATAATATCTCACATAACATTTACATTACTCTATATATACTATTGTATTTCACAGTAAAGGCTTTACCTCACATAATACCTCACATAACATTTACATTACTCTATATATACTATTGTATTGTCACAGTAAAGGCTTTACCTCACATAATATCTCACATAACATTTACATTACTCTATATATACTATTGTATTGTCACAGTAAAGGCTTTACCTCACGTAATATCTCACATAACATTTACATTACTCTATATATACTATTGTATTGTCACAGTAAAGGCTTTACCTCACATAATACCTCACATAACATTTACATTACTCTATATATACTATTGTATTGTCACAGTAAAGGCTTTACCTCACATAATATCTCACATAACATTTACATTACTCTATATATACTATTGTATTGTTACAGTAAAGGCTTTACCTCACATAACATTTACATTACTCTATATATACTATTGTATTGTCACAGTAAAGGCTTTACCTCACATAATATCTCACATAACATTTACATTACTCTATATATACTATTGTATTGTCACAGTAAAGGCTTTACCTCACATAATATCTCACATAACATTTACATTACTCTATATATACTATTGTATTGTCACAGTAAAGGCTTTACCTCACATAATATCTCACATAACATTTACATTACTCTATATATACTATTGTATTGTCACAGTAAAGGCTTTACCTCACGTAATATCTCACATAACATTTACATTACTCTATATATACTATTGTATTGTCACAGTAAAGGCTTTACTTCACATAATATCTCACATAACATTTACATTTCTCTATATATACTATTGTATTGTCACAGTAAAGGCTTTACCTCACATAATATCTCACATAACATTTACATTACTCTATATATACTATTGTATTGTCACAGTAAAGGCTTTACCTCACATAATATCTCACATAACATTTACATTACTCTATATATACTATTGTATTGTCACAATAAAGGCTTTACCTCACATAATATCTCACATAACATTTACATTACTCTATATATACTATTGTATTGTCACAGTAAAGGCTTTACCTCACGTAATATCTCACATAACATTTACATTACTCTATATATACTATTGTATTGTCACAGTAAAGGCTTTACCTCACATAATATCTCACATAACATTTACATTTCTCTATATATACTATTGTATTGTCACAGTAAAGGCTTTACCTCACATAATATCTCACATAACATTTACATTTCTCTATATATACTATTGTATTGTCACAGTAAAGGCTTTACTTCACATAATATCTCTCTCTCTCTCTCTCTCTCTAACCAGTCTCTCTCTCTTCTCCCTCTCTCTAACCAGACTCTTTACCTCTCTCTCACTATCTTCTCTTTTACCTTCTGCTAACCGTTCTCATAGAACTGCCTTAAGGTAAGTGGACATTAGTATTTTTTACTCCAAGACATACTTATCCCTTTCCGTCTGCCATATATCATCCGTCACCCCTCACCACACCTCGAACACCTTCACGCTACCCCCCAACTCCTCATACACACACCAACCTTGGTTTTCATTATTATTATTATTATTATTATTATTATATTTTTTTTTTTTTTTTTCGATAAAATAAAGTACCAGTAATACACTGGGGTAATTTCCCTTCATCAGGACTGTATATCTCTGCCTGTCTGTTGAATGGTTGAAAATATATAGTATTTTCTTAATTACACATCATTTGCATACTGAGTGAGTTACTCTATGCTTTTATATAATTTTATATATATATTACCCTTATGGAGGCACATGGCTTAGTGGTTAGAGCATTGGCCTGGCAATCGAAAGGTTGTGAGTTCAATTCTCACACCTGGTGATGTGTTGTTTCCTTGAGCAAGACACTTTATTTCACATTGCTCCAGTTTACTCAGCTGTAGAAATGAGAGGATAGGGACTGGGGTCCCTATCATACCACTGTAAAGTGGTCGTGGAGGTGCCACGGCAAAAAAGCACCCTGCACTCACTGTAAAGTGGTCGTGGAGGTGCCACGGCAAAAAAGCACCCAGCCCTCACTGTAAAGTGGTCGTGGAGGGGCCACGGCAAAAAAGCACCCAGCCCTCACTGTAAATGAGGTTGGTGTTAGGAAGGGCATCCAGCTGTAGAAATCAAGCCAGAACCAGTTCCCGTCCCACCCTTGCAAGCAGGGAAAAAGTGGACGTAAAATGAAATGATGATGATTATGATGATATTACCCTTATCGAACCCTCTTCAGATTTTAGTCTTCACATTTATTATTATTACTATATATCATCATCATCATAATCATCATCTAGGAATGTAATTACTTGTTTTAACATTGTGTATGCCCTGATGATCCCAGACAGATGTCTGGAAGAAACATTTGTCAGCAATTAAATATATCAAACTAAAATTTGATTGTTTTATATTCATTTCATTTTACATCCACTTTTCCCTGCTTGCAAGGGTGGGACGGGAACTGATTCTGGCTTGATTTCTACAGCTGGATGCCCTTCCTAACACCAACCTCATTTACAGTGAGTGCTGGGTGCTTTTTTGCCGTGGCACCTCCACGACCACTTTGCAGTGGAATGATAGGGACCCCAGTCCCTATCATCTCATTTCTACAGCTGAGTAAACTGGAGCAATGTGAAATAAAGTCTCTTGCTCAAGGAAATAACACATCACCCGGTCTGAGAATTGAACTCATTCTGTATATATATATATATATATATATATAAGGAAAAAGATCATAAAAAGAAGGTCCAAAAAGCACACCTGGTATATATAAAAACAGATCTTTATATCATGTACAAAAAGATTAATGTTTAGCTTGCTTCTCTTAAGTTTTTAAATACACTTCTTGAGTTCTTTTGTTAAAAATCCTGCATGCTGTTTTTTGACCACATGGACGAAGAAACAGCGTGCTTGTCATAATATAGATTACTGTATGTGTATATCTGTTATTAGCCTTGAAAATAATTTTAGTTTTATCTAAACCCTTTAGCATTTACATTACTCTATATATACTATTGTATTGTCACAGTAAAGGCTTTACCTCACATAATACCTCACATAACATTTACATTACTCTATATATACTATTGTATTGTCACAGTAAAGGCTTTACCCCACATAATATCTCACATAACATTTACATTACTCTATATATACTATTGTATTGTCACAGTAAAGGCTTTACCTCACATAATACCTCACATAACATTTACATTACTCTATATATACTATTGTATTGTCACAGTAAAGGCTTTACCCCACATAATATCTCACATAACATTTACATTACTCTATATATACTATTGTATTGTCACAGTAAAGGCTTTACCTCACATAATACCTCACATAACATTTACATTACTCTATATATACTATTGTATTGTCACAGTAAAGGCTTTACCTCACATAATACCTCACATAACATTTACATTACTCTATATATACTATTGTATTGTCACAGTAAAGGCTTTACCTCACATAATATCTCACATAACATTTACATTACTCTATATATACTATTGTATTGTCACAGTAAAGGCTTTACCTCACATAATACCTCACATAACATTTACATTACTCTATATATACTATTGTATTGTCACAGTAAAGGCTTTACCTCACATAACATTTACATTACTCTATATATACTATTGTATTGTCACAGTAAAGGCTTTACCTCACATAATACCTCACATAACATTTACATTACTCTATATATACTATTGTATTGTCACAGTAAAGGCTTTACCTCACATAATACCTCACATAACATTTACATTACTCTATATATACTATTGTATTGTCACAGTAAAGGCTTTACCTCACATAATATCTCACATAACATTTACATTACTCTATATATACTATTGTATTGTCACAGTAAAGGCTTTACCTCACATAATATCTCACATAACATCTACATTACTCTATATATACTATTGTATTGTCACAGTAAAGGCTTTACCTCACATAATATCTCACATAACATTTACATTACTCTATATATACTATTGTATTGTCACAGTAAAGGCTTTACCTCACATAATACCTCACATAACATTTACATTACTCTATATATACTATTGTATTGTCACAGTAAAGGCTTTACCTCACATAATTATCTCACATAACATTTACATTACTCTATATATACTATTGTATTGTCACAGTAAAGGCTTTACCTCACAAAATATCTCACATAACATTTACATTACTCTATATATACTATTGTATTGTCACAGTAAAGGCTTT
>OZ024766.1:21242694-21245194 GCA_964016885.1 Eledone cirrhosa | reverse complement strand
GTAAAAAGGCTCCCAGTCCACACTGTAAAGTGGTCATGTAGGAGACACAGTAATAAGGCTCCCAGTCCACACTGTAAAGTGGTCATGTAGGAGACACAGTAAAAAGGCTCCCAGTCCACACTGTAAAGTGGTCATGTAGGAGACACAGTAAAAAGGCTCCCAGTCCACACTGTAAGGTGGTCGTGTAGGAGACACAGTAAAAAGGCTCCCAGTCCACACTGTAAAGTGGTCATGTAGGAGACACAGTAATAAGGCTCCCAGTCCACACTGTAAAGTGGTCATGTAGGAGACACAGTAAAAAGGCTCCCAGTCCACACTGTAAAGTGGTCATGTAGGAGACACAGTAAAAAGGCTCCCAGTCCACACTGTAAAGTGGTCATGTAGGAGACACAGTAAAAAGGCTCCCAGTCCACACTGTAAAGTGGTCATGTAGGAGACACAGTAAAAAGGCTCCCAGTCCACACTGTAAGGTGGTCATGTAGGAGACACAGTAAAAAGGCTCCCAGTCCACACTGTAAAGTGGTCATGTAGGAGACACAGTAAAAAGGCTCCCAGTCCACACTGTAAGGTGGTTATGTAGGAGACACAGTAAAAAGGCTCCCAGTCCACACTGTAAAGTGGTCATGTAGGAGACACAGTAAAAAGGCTCCCAGTCCACACTGTAAACGTGGTCATGTAGGAGACACAGTAATAAGGCTCCCAGTCCACACTGTAAAGTGGTCATGTAGGAGACACAGTAAAAAGGCTCCCAGTCCACACTGTAAAGTGGTCATGTAGGAGACACAGTAAAAAGGCTCCCAGTCCACACTGTAAAGTGGTCATGTAGGAGACACAGTAAAAAGGCTCCCAGTCCACACTGTAAAGTGGTCATGTAGGAGACACAGTAAAAAGGCTCCCAGTCCACACTGTAAGGTGGTCATGTAGGAGACACAGTAAAAAGGCTCCCAGTCCACACTGTAAAGTGGTCATGTAGGAGACACAGTAAAAAGGCTCCCAGTCCACACTGTAAACGTGGTTTGGTGTTAGGAAGGGCATCCAGCCGTAGAAAACCTGCCAGACAGTCCTATATCCTATACGAGCGAGACACGGCCACCCGACCAACCTTGCCTCAAGCGGGACAACTCCCGTCTAAACCCATGCTGGCATGGAAAATGGACGCTAAACGAAGACAATGACAATGATGATGATGATGATGATGATG
Organism: Eledone cirrhosa; assembly: GCA_964016885.1. Lineage (NCBI taxonomy): Eukaryota > Metazoa > Mollusca > Cephalopoda > Octopoda > Eledonidae > Eledone > Eledone cirrhosa. Next base: position 21,243,993 of record OZ024766.1, on the reverse strand, counting down.
ATATACACTTACTCACCCTCCTTCGATCTCTCTATTTCAGGCGGAAAAGGCGAAACAATTGCTCTACCAAGCAAAATATGGTAGATTTGGCCTAGGGGACCCATTTGTTGCCCTGCAGCGCGACTCAGACAATATGAAGGATCACAGTTTTGACGAGGCAGCCATCAAATGTATGTACGACAACCAGTTGGCTCAGCTGGAGAACCTCATAGCGACCCAGAGAAGGGCACAGCTGAAGATGAGGGAGCAGTTGGCACAGGTAGAGAAACGGTATCACAAGGTAGGTGGTGGTGGTGTGGTGGTGGTGGTGGTGGTGGTGGTGGTGGTATTGTGGTGTGGTGCTGGTGTGGTAGTAGTGGTGTTGGTGGTGGTGTAGTGGTGTTGTTGGTGGTGGTGTGGTGTTGGTGGTGTGGTGGTGGTGGTGGTGTGGTGGTGGTGGTGGTGTTGTTGGTGGTGGTGTGGTGGTGGTGGTAGTGTGCTAGTGTTGGTGGTGGTGGTGGTGGTGGTGTGGTGTTGGTGGTGTGGTGGTGGTGGTGGTGTGGTGGTGGTGGTGGTGTTGTTGGTGGTGGTGTGGTGGTGGTGGTAGTGTGCTAGTGTTGGTGGTGGTGGTGGTGGTGGTGTGGTGTTGGTGGTGTGGTGGTGGTGGTGGTGTGGTGGTGGTGGTGGTGTTGTTGTTGGTGGTGGTGTTGTGGTGTGGTGTTGGTGGTGTGGTGGTGGTGGTGATGTTGGTGGTGGTGTTGGTGTGGTGTTGGTGGTGTGGTGGTGGTGGTGGTGTGGTGGTGGTGGTGGTGTTGGTGGTGTGGTGGTGGTGGTGGTGTGGTGGTGGTGTGGTGTTGTGATGGTGGTGGTGGTGTTGTTGGTAGTGGTGGTGGTGTGGTGGTGGTGGTGTTGTTGGTGGTGGTGGTGGTGTGGTGGTGGTGGTGTGGTGGTGGTGGTAGTGGTGGTGGTGGTGGTGGTGGTGGTGGTATTGTGGTGTGGTGCTGGTGTGGTAGTAGTGGTGTTGGTGGTGGTGTAGTGGTGGTGTTGGTGGTAGTGGTGGTGGTTGTGGTGGTGTTGGTGGTAGAGGTGTGGTGGTGGTGGTTGTGGTGTGGTGGTGGTAGTAGTGGTGTGGTGGTGTTGGTGTTGGTGTTGGTGGTAGTGGTGGTGTTGGTGGTAGTGGTGATGGTGGTGGTGTTGGTGGTGGTGTGGTGGTAGTGGTGGTGTGATGGTAGTGGTGTTGTTGGTGGTGGTGTTGTTGGTTGTAGTGGTGGTGGTGGGGGTTGTTGTTGTTGGTGGTGGTGGTAGTGGTGTTGTGTTGGT
>OZ024766.1:21232694-21240194 GCA_964016885.1 Eledone cirrhosa | reverse complement strand
TCAGGCTAAATAATTTTTCTTTAGTCAAAATACGGTGATAGCTTACATTTCTATATATATATATATATATATATATATTCTACATCCACTTTTCCCTGCTTGCAAGGGTGGGACGGGAACTGATTCTGGCTTGATTTCTACAGCTGGATGCCCTTCCTAACACCAACCTCATTTACAGTGAGTGCTGGGTGCTTTTTTGCTGTGGCACCTCCACGACCACTTTACAGTGAGTGCTGGGTGCTTTTTTTGCTGTGGCACCTCCACGACCACTTTACAGTGAGTGGTGGGGACCCCAGTCCCTATCATCTCATTTCTACAGCTGAGTAAACTGGAGCAATGTGAAATAAAGTGTCTTGCTCAAGGAAACAACACATCACCCGCTCTGAGAATTGAACTTACAACCTTTCCATTGCAAGGCCAATGCTCTAACCACTAAGCCATGTGCCTCCATGTATATATATATACATACACATACTTATATATATATTTATATATACCCATACTATCTATTGTTCTATATCTCTTGTTCCTCATATATTTCTAACATTCGCTCTCTTTTTTTCTTTTTTCTCTCTTTTCCCTCCCACCCACCCCAACCACAATTTCTAACCCCCACCATCTCGGCTCCCCCTCCCTCCATACCACTCTTCCCCTCCACCAACATCAACTATGAACCCTCTCCTCCCTTGCCTCCTTCTTCTCTACCTGTCCCCTTCCTTCTCTCCCTCCCACCCCACACCTCTCCCCCCAATCTAGGTGGAGTTCGAGAAAACCCAGAGCCGCAGGTTGGAGAAGGACCTGAAAAAGACGCTGGCCAACCTCGAAGAGGAGCGCGCCAACTCGGCGAAACACAAGCAGGTGGCGCTGATGCTGATACGCGAGCGCCGAAAACTGGTGGAGCGCATCCTGCAGGAGAAGGGCAAGGTGTCGGCGATGGAGCAGGTGATGGGCGACGAGAAGGAGAAGATGCTGAACATGGCCGACGGCCTCGTGCAGGAGAGTAAGAAGTCGCTGAAGATCGAGGCGGCCATGGAGAAACAGCTGAGCGACTTCGACACGGAACGGGAGCAGCTGAGGGCCAGGGTGTCGCGGGAGGAGGGCAAAAACAAGGAGCTGCGCGACACGGTCGACTGCCTACACCGGCAGCTCCAGCTGGCCAGAGGCGGGAGCGACGGCGGCGGCGGCGGCGGAGGAAGTTCGGCGGTCGTCTTCGTCCCCGACGGCGATGACGGCGATCCCTCCACCGCGACGCCGGACCCCCGCCGAGGCGGCGGCGACGACGACGACGACGAATTCGCGACGGCGCTCGTCGTCGACGACGACAGCTGCGGCAGCGACGTCGTCGACTTCAACAGCAGCGGCGTCATTAGCAGCAGCACCAGCAGCAGCACGCGCGACGGAAACGTGCGGCACAGCGAGACGATAAGCCTCGCTGTGGTCGGCGGAGCGGCCGGCGGCCGGGCCGCCGGGAGCTGCGGCACCACGGCCACGACGAACCTGACAAACCCTAGCCCGAACCTCACCGACCACCACGCGACCCCCGCCGCCGCCGCGCCGCCGCCACCGCACGCACAGCAGAACGTAGAGTGCACGATACCGCTGTCGTCCTTGACGACGACGACGACAGCGCCACCAGGCGGAGCCACAAGGATCGTTTCCCACCAACAGCAGCAGCAGCAGCAACATATGACGACGCCGGTCGACTGCCCCGCGCCCGCCGCCCGCCACACCACAGCCGCCGCCACCTGCTACGCGTCTTCCTCCTCCTCCTCCCCGCCCCCGCCGCCGCCCTCCTCGTCGCCGCCGCCGCCGCCGCCCGCCCAACACCAACACCACCACCACCACCTCCACCACCAACAGTTCTACAGCGCCTCCGCCGTCGCCGAGGCGCGGAGGTGCGTCGCGGGCGGCGGCGGCACCACCGTGGTGGCGCGGCCCGGTTCGCCGCTGACGGGGGACTCGAGGCCCATGTCGCCCGGGGAGATTTTCAGCCCCGCCTCCGACATCCGGATCCTCTCCTCCGCCGGGGGCGAAAGCTCCGTCGTGGGCCCCGGGGGGAGCCACATACGCGTCAGCTCCCCCGGCGGGGGTCGCATCTCCGTTCAGTTCAGCGGTCAGCCCGTCTCCGTCACTCCCCCGCCGTCGTTCTCCGCCGCCGCCGGACCCCAACACCAACACCACCTCCAACACCACCACCACCACCACCAACCCTCCCCTCCTCCGCCGCAGCAGCACACGGCGTCCGCGGCGCGTAAGGCCGTGACGATCGGACGCGGCACGCCTCCCCCCGTGCCGCCGAACAAGCCGGTCCTGATTGCTTGTAGCAGCAGCAGCAGCGGCGGCGGCAGCAGTAGTAGTGGCGGCGGCGGCGTCGCGACGAGCGTCGTGGTCGGCGTGAAACCCGCGGTACCGCCAAAAGTTGGCATCACCGTATCCAAAGACAGACTGTACGTTTCGTCGTCGTCGTCGACGACATCGTCCTCGGAGGGTGACGGCGGCGGCGGCGGCGGTCTGGTAATCTCCACGTCGGGGGTGGCCGCACCGCCGCCGCCGGGCACCTCCGCGACGCCCTTCATCAGCAGGAGTCAGCCCAAGCAACAACAACAACACCAAACCCACCACATCCCAGTCAACCTATTACCGAATCGGACTTTTTCTTCTTCCTCTTCTCCCTCTTCGTCTCCGTCTACCGCCGCCAGCAGCAGCAGCAGCAGCAGCAGCAGCAGTGAAAGTTCACCCCTCCAGAAAACCACGCAGGTTTGTGTTAACGGAAAATAATAACAACAACAACATCAGCATCAACATCAATAATAATGGTAATTGTTTATACTATAGACACAAGCCCAGTTGTTACTTTTTTTTTTGGTGTGTGTGTGTGGGGGGGGGGTCGATTAAATCGACCTCGGTGTATTACTGGTACTTTATTTTACCGACCCCTGTAATAATTGTTTCTACTTTTGGGGGACACAAGGCCAGCAATTACCCCAGTGTATTACTGGTACTTTATTTTACCGACCCCTGTAATAATTGTTTCTACTTTTGGGGGACACAAGGCCAGCAATTACCCCAGTGTATTACTGGTACTTTATTTTATCCAAGCCCCGTAAAAGGATGAAAGGCAAAGTTAACCTCGGCGGGATTTAAACTCGGACGCAACTCTGTGCGTCAAAGCATGGCGTCCGACCCTCTACCGATGCTGCCAACCCACCGCCCTTTTCATCATCATCACCATCATCACCATTTTTACGTCTGTTCTTCCACGCTAGCATGGATTAGACGGGTTAGGTGTTAGAAAAACCCCATATCTGGGGAACCCATGCTCCGATTTACGCAAAACTTGTTTTATTCCATTTGTATTCCCGATTTCAGGGTCAACTTCCTTTCAAAGAGTATTTTCCCCATTATGCGCCATTTTGCCTGTATTACATTACAGACAGACAAGCAAGCAAACAATCACAGAGTTTTAGTAATATATACAAAATGGTTTATCTCAAAGAGTTTCGAGCGCTGGCTAAAGACCATTAGGCCACCCCACCGTTCTGGAACAGTTTCCTGAATTGGTAGAGCGTCAGACACCATGCTTTGCAGCATAGAGTTATGGCCCTTTACATTTCTGAGTTCAAGTCCCGCCGAGGTTAACTTTGCCTTTCATCCTTACGGGGAGGTGGGTCGATAAAATAAAGTACCAGAAATACACTGGGGTAATTGCTGGCCTTGTGCCCCCAAATAGAAACATTTATTATGGGGGTCGGTAAAATAAAGTACCAGTAATACAGTGGGGTAATTGCTGGCCTTGTGCCCCCAAAATAGAAACATTTATTACGGGGGTCGGTAAAATAAAGTACCAGTAATACACTGGGGTAATTGCTGGCCTTGTGCCCCCCAAAGTAAAAACAATTATTACGGGGTCAGTAAAATAAAGTACCAGTGATACACTGGGGTATTTGCTGGCCTTGTGGCCCCAAAAGTAGAAACAATTATTACGGGATCGGTAAAATAAAGTACCAGTAATACACTGGGGTAATTGCTGGCCTTGTTCCCCCCCCCCCCCCCAAATAGAAACATTTATTACGGGGGTCAGTAAAATAAAGTACCAGTAATACAGTGGGGTAATTGCTGGCCTTGTGCCCCCCCCCAAAAAAAAAAATTAGAAACATTTATTACGGGGGTCAGTAAAATAAAGTACCAGTAATACACTGGGGGTAATTGCTGGCCTTGTGCCTAAAGTACAAACAACCATTATCATTATTATTATCATCGTGAGCAGTTTCATTATAATTGCCATCATCATCATCGTTAAAGAGGCGTAAGGGGATCACAAGAAGCAACGGAGCGCCACAAGAGCTGTTTTGTGCTGGTTGGTATTTAAGAAAGAAAAGAAAATTTTTTTATTTTTTGAAATTTTGTCTCTCATTTCCCTTCAGTTTGTACTAAAATGAGTTGTTGAATATCTGTCATACGCTGGGGGTTAGCTGCTACTTGCTGTGTATATGTGTATATATCTTTTTCTTCTACAGACATTAACCATATATATATATATGTATGTATATATATTTTTGTGTGTATATATATGTATGTGTGTGTATGTGTATATGTATATATATATATGTGTGTGTATATGTGTGTATATATATGTGTATATGTGTGTATATATATGTGTATATGTATATATATGTATGTATATATATATGTATGTATATATGTATATATATATATGTATGTATGTATATATGTATATATATATAGTATGTATATATGTATATATATATATGTATGTATATATGTATATATATATATGTATATGTGTATATATTTGTATGTATGTGTATATATATATGTATGTATATATATATGTATGTATGTGTATATATATATGTATGTATATATATATGTATGTATGTGTATATATATATGTTTATATATGTGTGTATATATATATATATGTTTATATATATATCTCTATATATATATATGTATATATATATATATATACATATATATGTGTGTATATATATATACATATATATGTGTATATATATATATATATTTATACAAAACTCTAAGACTGCTCCTTGTATTTAATGTACATAGATGTATATATATATATTATTATTATTATCATTATTTTAATCGGTAGAGGGGCGGACAACATGCTTAGCGCATAGAGTTACGGCCCTTTACATTCTGAGTTGAAATCCCGCCTGAGGTTAGCTTCACCTCTCATCCTTACGGGGGTCGGTAAAATAAAGTACCAGTAATACACTGGTGGTATTTGCTGGCCTTGTGCCTAACGTAGAAACAATTATTACAGGGTCGGTAAAATAAAGTACCAGTAATACACTGGGGGTAATTGCTGGCCTTGTGCCTAAAGTAGAAACAATTATTACAGGGGTCGGGTAAAATAAAAGTACCAGTAATACACTGGGGTAATTGCTGGCCTTGTGCCTAAAGTAGAAACAATTATTACAGGGGTCGGTAAAATAAAGTACCAGTAATACACTGGAGTAATTGCTGGCCTTGTGCCTAACGTAGAAACATTTATTACAGGGTCGGTTATATAAAGTACCAGTAATACACTGGGTTATTTGCTGGCCTTGTGCCTAAAGTAGAAACATTTATTACAGGGTCGGTTATATAAAGTACCAGTAATACACTGGGGTAATTGCTGGCCTTGTGCCTAAAGTAGAAACAATTATTACAGGGTCGGTAAAAGTACCAGTAATACACTGGGGTATTTGCTGGCCTTGTGCCTAACGTAGAAACAATTATTACAGGGTCGGTAAAATAAAGTACCAGTAATACACTGGGGTAATTGCTGGCCTTGTGCCTAAAGTAGAAACAATTATTACAGGGTCGGTAAAATAAAGTACCAGTAATACACTGGGGTAACTGCTGGCCTTGTGCCTAACGTAGAAACATTTATTACAGGGTCGGTAAAATAAAGTACCAGTAATACACTGGGGTAATTGCTGGCCTTGTGCCTAACATAGAAACAATTATTACAGGGTCGGTAAAATAAAGTACCAGTAATACACTGGGGTAATTGCTGGCCTTGTGCCTAAAGTAGAAACAATTATTACAGGGTCGGTAAAATAAAGTACCAGTAATACACTGGGGTAACTGCTGGCCTTGTGCCTAACGTAGAAACATTTATTACAGGGTCGGTAAAATAAAGTACCAGTAATACACTGGGGTAATTGCTGGCCTTGTGCCTAAAGTAGAAACAATTATTACAGGGTCGGTAAAATAAAGTACCAGTAATACACTGGGGTATTTGCTGGCCTTGTGCCTAAAGTAGAAACATTTATTACAGGGTCGGTAAAATAAAGTACCAGTAATACACTGGGGTAATTGCTGTCCTTGTGCCAAACGTAGAAACAACTATTACTGCTACTACTACTACTACTAATACTACTATAAGTGCTGTTATTACTATTTTTATTAATCTTTAGTTTGCTACAAGTTTTTATGAATTACCTCCCTTGACATCTACATTTTCAAGCAAGGGGAGATTACTCTCTATTGGCGACATAAAGCGTGCTGAAGGTTAAGATTATCATTTGTGTTGGAATTAACTAACCACTGCAAACCCCTTAACCTCCTCCCTCGCCACACACACACACACTGTACTAACCTAAAAAGGGGGTTTTCCACTTAACCAGTTATATATACATTCAAACCACCGAGGAAGCTAAGGGGCCAATCAGACCTGCGCCTGGCCCTCCATCTCACACCCTACCTACCTACCTCTCTCTCTCTCTCCACACCACGCCCGACCCCACCCTCTCCCTCCGGTACAGGGCCACAGTCCTTTTGCAGGGTTAAACTCACCCCCACCTCACCCCCCTCTCCACTGGTTTTATCAGCTATTTCAAGCAACCAACAGAACACGTCTCTCCTCCCTTCCTCCTGGATAGGGCCACAGTCCCCAGCAGGGTAAAACTCCCCCCTCTTACCCCCCCCCCCCCCTCCCTCCATCCTCACCCCCTCAAGCTGCTGCTGCTACTGGTCTACATTAATAACAGAATGACATTTAAAAACGAACAAAAAATTTTCTTAAAAAGCATTTACCCCCCCCCCCCCACGAACTCCTGTCTTCCAACTGACAGGCCGAGACCATACTGGAGCACTGCCATTTTCAGATTTTTCTCAATTTTTAATAATTTTTTTTTTTTTTTTTTTTAAATAACTTTTTTAATTATAAATTTAAAAAGATATTTACTAAAATTATTTTTTTCTTTTTTATTTTATTTTTTTTTTTAAAACAATTATAATTTTAATTTAAAAAAAATTTTTTATTTAAAAAAAATTTTTTATTTAAAAAAAATTTTTTATTTAAAAAAAATTATTTAAAAAAAAAAATTTTATTTAAAAAAATTTTTTTTTATTGTTTTAATATTTTTTACTAAAATTTTATTTTATTTTTCTTGCATTTATTTTTTTACTAGAAATTTTTTTTGTTTTATATAAAAAACTCTCTCCCACCAATCACTCCGCCCC
>OZ024766.1:21217694-21227694 GCA_964016885.1 Eledone cirrhosa | reverse complement strand
AAGTAGTTGCTTCCAACTTTCATCAATCATGTATATTGCCTTAGAGTTGCCTCGGAGTTTCTTCTAGATTGCTTAGCATGAGGCGATTAAAGTTGCAAAGTAGTTGCCGATGTTTCATAAATTGCCTGGTAGTTGCCACCTCTGAGTTGCTTCTAGATTGCTTTTGAGTTGTACCATGGTTTAATTTTCTGACATTGCATTTGTTTGTGTAAAAATTGCCTCAGTTGCCTCAAAGTTGCTTCTTGGTTGCCCCAAAGCCACAACAAATTGAGTATGTATGTATGTGTATATATATATTTATATATATATATATACATCTGTACATATATATATATTACACAAATATATATATATATATATACATATTCATATATACATAAATATATATATGTGTGTGTGTGTGTGTGTACATATTTATATATATAGATATTGGTATATGAACATATATGTGTGTATAAATATATACATACATATATAGTCATGATTTATACAATAACCAACATTGAGAGGGTTACATATATTTTTATATACAAACACATATGTATATATGTATATGCATATATATATGTGTGTGTGTGTGTATATATGTACATGTAAGTGTATATATTTACACATATACATGTGTGTGTGTGTGTGTGTGTGTGTGTGCATATTCTAGCAACAGAATGAGGGTGAAGAAATGGAAGGGGTGGGGACCAGAAGATGAAAAGAAAGCAGCAAAAATAACGTTACCTTACAAATATTTACAGTTCCTAATATTTTGAACATACCATCCATTGTCGGAGAGGACCTTTCTGTGCCTCAATCATTTCTTCATCTGAGAATGTTGCCTGAATATTTACTATGCCATCTGCTTCGTAGCAGCTTCTCTAACACAAATAATTTTATTTATTCTATAATGGTTCAGGCAAACTACAATAGACTGTATATATATATATGTGTCTGTATATATATATATATGTATAAGTATATATATATATAGGCATGTGTGTATATAATGGATGCACATGCATGTATATTGAAATGAACTGACTGTACATTAGATAATGTAATCCTAGATATACTATATCTGATAGCCACTAATACTAACTACTGTACTGTACATTATATAATGTAGTCCTAGATACACTATGTCTGATAGCTACTAATACTAACTACTGTACATTAGATAATGTAGTCCTAGATACACTATGTCTGATAGCTACTAATACTAACTACTATACTGTACATTAGATAATGTAGTCCTAGATATACTATATCTGATAGCCACTAATACTAACTACTGTACTGTACATTAGATAATGTAGTCCTAGATACACTATGTCTGATAGCCACTAATACTAACTACTGTACTGTACATTAGATAATGTAGTCCTAGATACACTATGTCTGATAGCCACTAATACTAACTACTGTATTGTACATTAGATAATGTAGTCCTAGATATACTATGTCTGATAGCCACTAATACTAACTACTGTACTGTACATTAGATAATGTAGTCCTAGATACACTATGTCTGATAGCCACTAATACTAACTACTGTACTGTACATTAGATAATGTAGTCCTAGATACACTGTTTGATAGCCACTAATACTAACTACTGTACTGTACATTAGATAATGTAGTCCTAGATACACTATGTCTGATAGCCACTAATACTAACTACTGTACTGTACATTAGATAGTGTAGTCCTAGATACACTATGTCTGATAGCCACTAATACTAACTACTGTACTGTACATTAGATAATGTAGTCCTAGATATACTATGTCTGATAGCCACTAATACTAACTACTGTACTGTACATTAGATAATGTAGTCCTAGATATACTATGTCTGATAGCCACTAATACTAACTACTGTACTGTACATTAGATAATGTAGTCCTAGGTACACTATGTCTGATAGCTACTAATACTAACTACTGTACTGTACATTAGATAATGTAGTCCTAGATACACTATGTCTGATAGCCACTAATACTAACTACTGTACTGTACATTAGATAATGTAGTCCTAGATATACTATGTCTGATAGCCACTAATACTAACTACTGTACTGTACATTAGATAATGTAGTCCTAGATATACTATGTCTGATAGCCACTAATACTAACTACTGTACTGTACATTAGATAATGTAGTCCTAGGTACACTATGTCTGATAGCTACTAATACTAACTACTGTACTGTACATTAGATAATGTAGTCCTAGATACACTATGTCTGATAACCACTAATACTAACTACTGTACTGTACATTAGATAGTGTAGTCCTAGATACACTATGTCTGATAGCCACTAATACTAACTACTGTACTGTACATTAGATAATGTAGTCCTAGATATACTATGTCTGATAGCCACTAATACTAACTACTGTACTGTACATTAGATAATGTAGTCCTAGATACACTATGTCTGATAGCCACTAATACTAACTACTGTACTGTACATTAGATAATGTAGTCCTAGGTACACTGTGTCTGAATAAAAAATTAGATGGTCAGATCCAGAACATGTTTGATCGTAGGTCTGACAACAGGATTAAATCTGACCTAGGGCTAAACAGCAACTATATGACAAAGGCTCGCACGGGATGGTCGCGCCTGGAACGATTCACTGATTTTTTTTTTTACACTTATTGAACGAACCACAAGCCTGTGCAATGATACACTATATAATGTAGTCCTAGGTGGACTATGCCACAATTAAAAGTCGAGACGGTCGTATTTGGAACGCTTTCAGTCGTAAAAGCGCTATATATGGTCAAAAGAAATTAAATTTTCAAGGGAAGTAATTTATGAAATCTGTATAAGGTTAAAATATCTATCCAGAGTTATCTCCCGCTGCTAGAAGGCTCTGCACGGTCATTCGAGATGCTAGAAATAGCAGTCCGAAACACTTTGTGGATTTACGTGTAACTGGTTGAGTATTCCGCAGCCTTGTGTGGGGTTAGTGTGATTCTTAGTCATAATCAGCCTCGCCCATACCACCACCACCACTATCATCATCATCATCACTATCACGAACACCACACCACCACTACTACCTAAACTGCTAACACCACTACTACCATTACCACAACTACCACCGCAACTACAACGACTACTACCATCACCACTACTACCACAACTACAACACCACCACCACTACTACCATTACCACAACTACTACAACACCACTACCACAACTACAACACCACTACTACAACTACAACACCACCACCACCACTACAACAACACCACTACTACCACAACTATTACAACTACAACTACAACACCACCACTACAACAACACTACTACTACCACAACTACAACACCACCCCCACAACTACTACAACACCACTACCACCACCATTACAACTATAACTACATCACCACCACCATTACTACAACTATAACAACACCACTACTACCACAACTACAACACCACCACCACTACTACCACAACTACAACACCACCACCACCATTACTACAACTACGACACCACCACCACTACTACCACAACTACAACACCACCACCACTACTACAACTAGAACACCACCACTACTACAACTACAACACCACCATTACTACAACTACGACACCACCACCACTACTACCACAACTACAACACCACCACCACTACTACAACTACAACACCACCACTACTACAACTACAACACCACCATTACTACAACTACGACACCACCACCACTACTACCACAACTACAACACCACCATTACTACAACTACAACACCACTACCACCACCGCCACCACTACTACAACACTACCACCACCACAACTCCTACAACACCACTACCACCACTACAACAACACCACCACCACCACCACCTATACTGTCTTTCCTTATCCTCCGTCTGCTTCTTTCGTTGCAGATAAAAGTGATACGCATAGTTTGAACAGACCAGCCTCCGCTCCACCATTTTGTTACCATGGGAACCGACGAGCCCCCCTCCCCGCCTGTGGCCGATACCCCCCCCCCACCGCCTCCGCGACGATGCTGCTACCATGACAACAACAACAAGAGTAACCACTTCCAACACCCACCACCACCACCACCACCACCTCGTGTCAATCTCGTTCCCCTCGGCGACGCCACCATTTTGTTACCGTGGAAACCTGCGATCCGCCAGCCAACACTCGTAGCGATGCTGTTGCCATGACGACGGTCAACACCAACAGTAACCACCACCACCACTTCCATCATCATCATCACCTCCTCCACCTTCTCCTCTCTGTCCACCATTTTCTTACCATGGCAACCTCTGATCCGCCCCCGCCCCCTCCTCCCCCCCCTCGTATCGATGCTGCTGCCATGACAACAACAAAAACAGTAACAGCAATTATCACCGCCACCACCTCGTGTCATTGTTACTCCTATGCTACACCACCACCACCGCCACCATCACCTCTGAGCTGTATGTCTGCCATCCTATTCCTGTCGATGCTGCTACCATGACAACAACAACCACCAGCACCACAGCCCCCCCCCCCCCCCACCCCACCCCCTCCCCGTTATGTCATTCCTGCTTCCACGCGACACCACTGCAGGAACCCCTCCGAGCTGTCGTGTCCACCCCCCCTTTCTCTCGATGCTGCTACCATGACAACAACCCCCAGCACCCCCACCCCGTCATGTCATTCATGCTTCGCTACACATCTCAGCACCCGTATCATGTCCACTCCCATCCCCAAAGCCGCCACACATCCCCTCACCCCCACTGCCACGCATCAGTCCTCATTCCCTCCTCTCCCCCACCCTACACACACTAACAACATCATCCACTCCTTCCACCCCAGTATGTCATCTCATTGCAACTTTAACCCTTCCACTGGAAGTCCTTCTCGACAGGAGTCGATGACTTTTAAAATAACTTAAACTCAACATAAACAACTGCTTCGAAACAACCTTCAAACATTCTTGAAAGGACTTGCTTGCAAAAAAACAAAAAAAAAAACATGGGCGTTGTCCCTCCTTGTAACCATTTAAGCTGTACCAAAACCTCAAACGTGGAAAAGTCACGGACACTGTCCCACCCTGTCACAATTTAAGCTGAACTTAAATCTCAGTATTGGAAAAGTCATGGGCATGTCCCTCCCTGTTACAATTCAAACAGAACCTACCATGCACCCAGTACACTCTGTAAAGTGGTTGGTGTTTGGAAGGGCAGCCAGCTGTTGAAACCACAACCACTGCTATAGTTGTTACATGTTATGACTCCGCCCTTACCTCCAGATCAGCATGACACTCAGCTTTTAACCACACCCACTGCGAGTCATAGCTAGCTTTAACCACGCCCACTGTCAATCATAGCTAGCTTAAACAACACCCACCTTCTCGAATAGCAACTATGGTTATTACAAGTTATTGTCTCCATCCTTACCACTGGATCAGCATAAAGTATTCAGCTTTAGTCACGCCCACTGTCAATCATAGCCAGCTTTAGCCACACCTACCCTCTACTATAGGGGTTAGAAATTATGACTCCGCCCTCAGTTTTGGCTTCAACCACACCCAACTTTGAAACCACCGTTGTATGGTGCAGTATATATTGTGTAGTATACTATAAGCCTTATTACACAGTGCTGAATTAACAAGACAAGCTGAATATAGATGCAAATATAAGCCACGCCCATCACTGATATGTCAACAGTCAGCTGATTATAAATGCAAGCTACACCCACCTCTGAAATGAGAATAGCTGGCTGATTATAAATGTACATGTAAACCACACCCATCTCGGAAATGAAAACAACCAGCTGATTGTAAATGCAAGCCACACCCACCTCTGAAAGGGGCATAGCCAGCTAATTATAAATGCAAGCCACACCCACCTCTGAAAGGGGCAAAGCCAGCTAATTATAAATGCAAGCCACACCCACCTCTGAAAGGGGCAAAGCCAGCTAATTATAAATGCAAACCACACCCACCTCTGAAAGGGGCAAAGCCAGCTAATTATAAATGCAAGCCACACCCACCTCTGAAAGGGGCAAAGCCAGCTAATTATAAATGCAAGCCACACCCATCTCTGAAACAAGTATGGACAGCTAATTATAAATGCAAGCCACACCCATCTCTGAAATGAGAATAACCAGCTAATTATAAATGCAAATGCAAGCCACGCCCACCTTTAATATGAGAAAGAACCCAGCTCATCTACAAAGCAAATGCAAGACACGCCTCCCCCCTCAGAAATGAGAACAACCTCCCACCCCCCTCTGACTATGAATTCACATGCAAGCCCCGCCCAATGTTGAAGTGAGAATACTGATTAATCAACAATGCAAACACAAGCCACTCCCATGTCGTGATTGACAGAACATAATCCAAAGCCACGCCTGCCTTATCATTGATTGTTACGCCCACTTCTAGGAAGCAAAGAACGAAATAGTCCCGTTCACCCTCTATATCATATATATATATATATATATATATATACATAGGTGTGTATATATATATACACATAGGTGTGTATATATATACACACATAGGTGTGTGTATATATATATATATATACACACACAGGTGTGTGTATATATATATATATATATATGATATATATACACACAGGTGTGTGTATATATATATATGATATATATACACACATAGGTGTGTGTATATATATATATATATGATATATAATGTATATATATAATATAAATATATATATATGTGTACATATGTATATAACGTATATATATATATATATAACATGTATATAATGTATATATACATATATACATGTGCATATATATATGTATATATATATATATGTATATATATATATATATATATATATATATATATATGTATATATATATATATATAAAAATATCCACCATTTTCAAGTAAGCCCTGGACACCATATCTACCTTCTCCAATCCTTCCATGGCTTTCCACCCTAAAACACTGCTATAACTCGGTCTTCATAATATCTCAGCTGCTGTCGTAGAGAATGCTAGGACACCGTCTCTTCGCTCTTCATCCATTTTTCCTCTGAAAGTACCCTCCGTTTCCCCGAAACTACTGTATATAATCTTAGGAGATGCTCTGTGTGTGTGCACTCAATACAGGGTGAACCACTCCCTTATTAACCTTACCCTTTTACCTTCTCTGACAGCCCAACACACACACACACACATATATACACATATATATACATATATATATATAGTAATAATAATAAATGTGAAGACTAAAATTCAAAGAGGGCTCGATAAGGATAAATATATATAAAATATATAAGAACCGTAGAGCAAATATTTATTAAAATAACAGATTAAAGTTTAAGCAAAGAATCGCTGCTTTCACCCTTAATGGTGAGATATTATGTGAGGTAAAGCCTTTACTGTGACAATACAATAGTATATATAGAGTAATGTAAATGTTATGTGAGGTATTATGTGAGGTAAAGCCTTTACTGTGACAATACAATAGTATATATAGAGTAATGTAAATGTTATGTGAGATATTATGTGAGGTAAAGCCTTTACTGTGACAATACAATAGTATATATAGAGTAATGTAAATGTTATGTGAGGTATTATGTGAGGTAAAGCCTTTACTGTGACAATACAATAGTATATATAGAGTAATGTAAATGTTATGTGAGATATTATGTGAGGTAAAGCCTTTACTGTGACAATACAATAGTATATATAGAGTAATGTAAATGTTATGTGAGGTATTATGTGAGGTAAAGCCTTTACTGTGACAATACAATAGTATATATAGAGTAATGTAAATGTTATGTGAGGTATTATGTGAGGTAAAGCCTTTACTGTGACAATACAATAGTATATATAGAGTAATGTAAATGTTATGTGAGGTATTATTGAGGTAAAGCCTTTACTGTGACAATACAATAGTATATATAGAGTAATGTAAATGTTATGTGAGGTATTATGTGAGGTAAAGCCTTTACTGTGACAATACAATAGTATATATAGAGTAATGTAAATGTTATGTGAGGTATTATGTGAGGTAAAGCCTTTACTGTGACAATACAATAGTATATATAGAGTAATGTAAATGTTATGTGAGGTATTATGTGAGGTAAAGCCTTTACTGTGACAATACAATAGTATATATAGAGTAATGTAAATGTTATGTGAGATATTATGTGAGGTAAAGCCTTTACTGTGACAATACAATAGTATATATAGAGTAATGTAAATGTTATGTGAGGTATTATGTGAGGTAAAGCCTTTACTGTGAAAATACAATAGTATATATAGAGTAATGTAGATGTTATGTGAGGTATTATGTGAGGTAAAGCCTTTACTGTGACAATACAATAGTATATATAGAGTAATGTAAATGTTATGTGAGATATTATGTGAGGTAAAGCCTTTACTGTGACAATACAATAGTATATATAGAGTAATGTAAATGCTATGTGAGATATTATGTGAGGTAAAGCCTTTACTGTGACAATACAATAGTATATATAGAGTAATGTAAATGCTAAAGGGTTAAATTAAAGCCTTCCAACATAATTCTACATAAGAACCTACTTTAAGTTAGTATCTTAGTAATGAAATAATTAATAATTTTAGTAAATCCCTCCAAATTCTTAATTAATTAATCAAAATACAGGACTCCTATTTAATTAGAAATATGGTTAACGAAAGGGTTAAACATAGGTTAATTTGTTCACAGCAGTGTCAATCACATACAAACCCTGGTCCCACTTCTAAACCATTACCCTTCTCTCTTCCAACTAGCCCCCTCACTCCCCCCCCTCTCTATCAGTACACACAGATTCTCCCCCCCCCCCCCCCGCGATATTACATGTAAAAAAGAAAGCCTCCCCAAAAATTGAATATTTATAAACGCAAAAGCCTCTTGTATACATGTATATAGAAATAATTGTATATATACATACACATATATATGCTACTATATATGTGTATAAAATGTATATATATTTATATTATATATTATATATATACTTAACATACATATATATATATGTACACTTATATACATAATGTACATATATATATATATATATACTTATGTATATAATGTGTATATATATATATATACTTATATATAATGTATATATATATATATTTATATATATAATGTGTATATATATATATATATATATATATATACACTTATATATTTAATGTATATATATATACTTATATATAATGTATATATATATATATACTTATATATAATGTATATATATATATACTTATATATAATGTATATATATATATACTTATATATAATGTATATATATATATATATATATAATGTATATATATATATACTTATATATAATGTATATATATATATACTTATATATAATGTATATATATATACTTATATATAATGTATATATATATAAATATAATGTATATGTGTATATAAATGTATGTATATAACAATAAACAAATCTTTAGTTATCATTCTTGTGTTGTATATAATTCTATTATTTGTATTACATCTATATATATATATATATATATATATATATATATATATATATATATATATATATATATATATATATATACTTTAATCTGTTATTTTAATAAATATATATATATATAACATATATATATATATATATATATATATATATATATATATATATATATATAAAATATATATCCCGCCTAGGATAATTTTGCCTTTCAGCCTTACGGGGTCAATAAAATAAAGTACCAGTAATACACTGGGTATTTGCTGGCCTTGTGCCAAAAGTAAAAACAACTATTTGTGTGTATATATATATATATATATACACAAATAGTTGTTTCTACTATTGACACAAGGCCAGCAAATACCCAGTGTATTACTGGTACTTTATTATATTACTTATATATATATATATACATACAAGGACCGTGACAAGTGGAGAGATGCTGTGCTGAATAGGACCCGTCCCACCCTTGCAAGCAGGGAAAAGGGGACGTATGATGATGATGATGATGATGATGAAATGACACACATACATATTTATA
>OZ024766.1:21207694-21212694 GCA_964016885.1 Eledone cirrhosa | reverse complement strand
CACTACAGAGTGTACTGGGTGTATTATATCATGACACCACCACTACCACTTTACAGAGTGTACTGGGTGTATGTTATCATATACATCAACATTACCACTTTACAGAGTGTACTGGGTGTATTATATCATGACACCAACACTACCACTTTACAGAGTGTACTGGGTGTATTATATCATGACACCAACACTACCACTTTACAGAGTGTACTGGGTGTATTATATCATGACACCAACACTACCACTTTACAGAGTGTACTGGGTGTATTATATCATGACACCAACACTACCACTTTACAGAGTGTACTGGGTGTATTATATCATGACACCAACACTACCACTTTACAGAGTGTACTGGGTGTATGTTATCATGACACCAACATTACCACTTTACAGAGTGTACTGGGTGTATTATATCATGACACCAACACTACCACTTTACAGAGTGTGCTGGGTGTATTATATCATGACACCAACACTACCACTTTACAGAGTGTACTGGGTGTATGTTATCATGACACCAACACTACCACTTTACAGAGTGTACTGGGTGTATGTTATCATGACACCAACATTACCACTTTACAGAGTGTACTAGGTGTATTACATCATGTCACCAACACTACCACTTTACAGAGTGTACTGGGTGTATGTTATCATGACACCAACACTACCACTTTACAGAGTGTACTGGGTGTATTATAATATGACACCAACACTACCACTTTACAGAGTGTACTGGGTGTATTATATCATGACACCAACACTACCACTTTACAGAGTGTACTGGGTGTATGTTATCATGACACCAACATTACCACTTTACAGAGTGTACTGGGTGTATGTTATCATGACACCAGCACTACCACTTTACAGAGTGTACTGGGTGTATTATATCATGACACCAGCACTACCACTTTACAGAGTGTACTGGGTGTATTATATCATGACACCAACACTACCACTTTACAGAGTGTACTGGGTGTATTGTATCATGACACCAACACTACCACTTTACAGAGTGTACTGGGTGTATGTTATCATGACACCAACATTACCACTTTACAGAGTGTACTGGGTGTATTATATCATGACACCAACACTACCACTTTACAGAGTGTACTAGGTGTATTATATCATGACACCACTACTACCACTTTACAGAGTGTACTGGGTGTATTATATCATGACACCAACACTACCACTTTACAGAGTGTACTGGGTGTATTGTATCATGACACCAACACTACCACTTTACAGAGTGTACTGGGTGTATTATATCATGACACCAGCACTACCACTTTACAGAGTGTACTGGGTGTATTATATCATGACACCAACACTACCACTTTACAGAGTGTACTGGGTGTATTGTATCATGACACCAACACTACCACTTTACAGAGTGTACTGGGTGTATTACATCATGACACCAGCACTACCACTTTACAGAGTGTACTGGGTGTATTATATCATGACACCAACGCTACCACTTTACAGAGTGTACTGGGTGTATGTTATCATGACACCAACATTACCACTTTACAGAGTGTACTGGGTGTATTATATCATGACACCAACACTACCACTTTACAGAGTGTACTGGGTGTATTGTATCATAACACCAACACTACCACTTTACAGAGTGTACTGGGTGTATGTTATCATGACACCAACACTATCACTTTACAGAGTGTACTGGGCGTCTTATATCATGACACCAACACTACAACTTTACAGAGTGTACTGGGTGTATTATATCATGACACCAACACTACCACTCTACAGAGTGTACTGGGTGTATTATATCATGTCACCAACACTACCACTTTACAGAGTGTACTGGGTGTATTGTATCATGACACCAACACTACCACTTTACAGAGTGTACTGGGTGTATTATATCATGACACCAACACTACCACTTTACAGAGTGTACTGGGTGTATTATATCATGACACCAACACTACCACTTTACAGAGTGTACTGGGTGTATGTTATCATGACACCAACATTACCACTTTACAGAGTGTACTGGGTGTATGTTATCATGACACCAGCACTACCACTTTACAGAGTGTACTGGGTGTATTATATCATGACACCAGCACTACCACTTTACAGAGTGTACTGGGTGTATTATATCATGACACCAACACTACCACTTTACAGAGTGTACTGGGTGTATTGTATCATGACACCAACACTACCACTTTACAGAGTGTACTGGGTGTATGTTATCATGACACCAACATTACCACTTTACAGAGTGTACTGGGTGTATTATATCATGACACCAACACTACCACTTTACAGAGTGTACTAGGTGTATTATATCATGACACCACTACTACCACTTTACAGAGTGTACTGGGTGTATTATATCATGACACCAACACTACCACTTTACAGAGTGTACTGGGTGTATTGTATCATGACACCAACACTACCACTTTACAGAGTGTACTGGGTGTATTATATCATGACACCAGCACTACCACTTTACAGAGTGTACTGGGTGTATTATATCATGACACCAACACTACCACTTTACAGAGTGTACTGGGTGTATTGTATCATGACACCAACACTACCACTTTACAGAGTGTACTGGGTGTATTACATCATGACACCAGCACTACCACTTTACAGAGTGTACTGGGTGTATTATATCATGACACCAACGCTACCACTTTACAGAGTGTACTGGGTGTATGTTATCATGACACCAACATTACCACTTTACAGAGTGTACTGGGTGTATTATATCATGACACCAACACTACCACTTTACAGAGTGTACTGGGTGTATTGTATCATAACACCAACACTACCACTTTACAGAGTGTACTGGGTGTATGTTATCATGACACCAACACTATCACTTTACAGAGTGTACTGGGCGTCTTATATCATGACACCAACACTACAACTTTACAGAGTGTACTGGGTGTATTATATCATGACACCAACACTACCACTCTACAGAGTGTACTGGGTGTATTATATCATGTCACCAACACTACCACTTTACAGAGTGTACTGGGTGTATTGTATCATGACACCAACACTACCACTTTACAGAGTGTACTGGGTGTATTATATCATGACACCAGTACTACCACTTTACAGAGTGTACTGGGTGTATTATATCATGACACCAACGCTACCACTTTACAGAGTGTACTGGGTGTATTATATCATGACACCAACACTATCACTTTACAGAGTGTACTGGGTGTATTATATCATGACACCACCACTACCACTTTACAGAGTGTACTGGGTGTATGTTATCATGACACCAACACTACAACTTTACAGAGTGTACTGGGTGTATTATATCATGACACCAACACTAGCACTCTACAGAGTGTACTGGGTGTATTATATCATGTCACCAACACTACCACTTTACAGAGTGTACTGGGTGTATGTTATCATGACACCACCACTACCACTTTACAGAGTGTACTGGGTGTATGTTATCATGACACCAACACTACCACTTTACAGAGTGTACTGGGTGTATTATATCATGACACCAACACTACCACTTTACAGAGTGTACTGGGTGTATTATATCATGACACCAACACTACCACTTTACAGAGTGTACTGGGTGTGTTATATCTTGACACCAACATTACCACTTTACAGAGTGTACTGGGTGTATGTTATCATGACACCAGCACTACCACTTTACAGAGTGTACTGGGTGTATTATATCATGACACCAACACTACCACTTTACAGAGTGTACTGGGTGTATGTTATCATGACACCAGCACTACCACTTTACAGAGTGTACTGGGTGTATTATATCATGACACCAACACTACCACTTTACAGAGTGTACTGGGTGTATTTATCATGTCACCAACACTACCACTTTACAGAGTGTACTGGGTGTATTATATCATGACATCAACACTACCACTTTACAGAGTGTACTGGGTGTATTATATCATGACACCAACACTACCACTTTACAGAGTGTACTGGCTGTATTATATCATGACACCAGCACTACCACTTTACAGAGTGTACTGGGTGTATTATATCATGTCACCAACACTACCACTTTACAGAGTGTACTGGGTGTATTGTATCATGACACCACCACTACCACTTTACAGAGTGTACTGGGTGTATTATATCATGACACCAACACTACCACTTTACAGAGTGTACTGGGTGTATTGTATCATGACACCAACACTACCACTTTACAGAGTGTACTGGGTGTATTATATCATGACACCAACACTATCACTTTACAGAGTGTACTGGGTGTATTATATCATGACACCACCACTACCACTTTACAGAGTGTACTGGGTGTATTATATCCTGACACCACCACTACCACTTTACAGAGTGTACTGGGTGTATTATATCATGACACCACCACTACCACTTTACAGAGTGTACTGGGTGTATTATATCCTGACACCACCACTACCACTTTACAGAGTGTACTGGGTGTATTATATCATGACACCACCACTACCACTTTACAGAGTGTACTGGGTGTATGTTATCATGACACCAACATTACCACTTTACAGAGTGTACTGGGTGTATGTTATCATGACACCAACACTATCACTTTACAGAGTGTACTGGGTGTATGTTATCATGACACCAACACTACAACTTTACAGAGTGTACTGGGTGTATTATATCATGACACCAACACTACCACTCTACAGAGTGTACTGGGTGTGTTATATCTTGACACCAACACTACCACTTTACAGAGTGTACTGGGTGTATGTTATCATGACACCAACACTACCACTTTACAGAGTGTACTGGGTGTATTATATCATGACACCAGCACTACCACTTTACAGAGTGTACTGGGTGTATGTTATCATGACACCAACACTACCACTCTACAGAGTGTACTGGGTGTATTATATCATGACACCAACACTACCACTTTACAGAGTGTACTGGGTGTATTATATCATGACACCAACACTACCACTTTACAG
>OZ024766.1:21165194-21197694 GCA_964016885.1 Eledone cirrhosa | reverse complement strand
CAGCCGTAGAAAACCTGCCAGACAGTCCTATACGAGCAAGACAACCAATCTTGCTTCAAGTGGGAAAACTCCCGTCCAAACCCATGCAAGCGTGGAACAGGGACGTTAAACGATGATGATGATGATAAACATACATCATATATATATAACCTACATCATATATATATATATACACATCATACATACAGATAGAGATCATAAATATACATATATATATATACAACATACATCATATATATATATATATACATACACATCATACATATATATATATATTTATATATACATAGATACATATATATACATACATACACATATATACAACATACATCATATATATATGTATACATACATATATATATAAATACATCATCATCACCGTTTTACGTCCGTTCTTCCACGCTAGCATGGGTTAGACGGGTTGTCCTGTTGTGGGCAGTATATATATATATATATATATATATATACATACATATATATATATATAAATATATACATACACATATATGTACATAGAGGGTGTCTCAAAAAAACGTATACACACTTTGATCACCTGTACACCCAATATTTATTTGAAAGCTATTGAAGTGTGTATATATATTTTTGGGACACCCTGTATACAGAGACCCGTCAACAGCATTAAAGGGCCCCGGGGCAAAGCGGAGCACTGGGGCCCCCCTACCTGCACAATAATAATACAAATGGGCACCCCCGGGCGAGTGCCCAGCGTGCCCATGCCTTAAGACGACCCTGCCTATATATATATATATATATAGAGAGAGAGAGAGAGAGAGAGACAGATATATACATCGATATATATACATATACAATTATACACACATACATTACATTAGATAGATATATATATATATACACACATGTATGTGTGTATATATATATTATATACACACGTGTATACAATAAATATACACACACGCACGTGGTCATTTCCTTAAAACTTACCATATCTCGTTGTGTCTGTGTAAATAAATATATTCCACCGCCTCTAGAAGCTTCTTCTGGGCCCTTAATTAATTAAACCTGGCTTCGTTCAGGGTAGTTACCACCCAGGTACCTTAATTACAGCCGTATATATACATATATACGTCTATATACACACCGGAGGAGTTTTAAACACGAGGCGACTTCCAGTTAAGTTAAAATGGCCGCCGAGTGTAATCAGGGGAGATAACTCTCACGGTATATGTGAACTTGTAAATAGGTTTACTACTTCACCGCAGTGTATTACTGGTACTTTATTTTACTGACCCCGTAATAATTGTTTCTACTTTTGGGGGCACAAGGCCAGCAAATACCCCAGTGTATTACTGGTACTTTATTTTATCAACCCCGTAATAACTGTTTCTACTTTTGGGGGCACAGGGCCAGCAATTACTTTATTCTATTAAATATTGGTGGGGTCTGAACTCAGGCCGTACCTCTGTACATAATAATAATAATAATTGTTTCTACGTTAGGCACAAGGTCAGCAATTACCCAGTGTATTACTCGTACTTTATTTTATCGACCCCGTAAGGATGAAAGGCAAAGTTAACCTCGGCGGGAGTTGAACTCAGATCGTAAAGGGAGGTAACTATGCTGGAAAGCATAGCATCCGACCCTCTACCGATACTGCCAAATAATAATAATGTTTCTACGTTAGGCACAAGGCCAGCAATTACCCCAGTGCATTACTGGTACTTTATTTTATCGACCCCGTAAGGATGAAAGGCAAAGTCAACCTCGGCGGGATTTTCTACGTTAGGTACAAGGCCAGCAATTACCCCAGTGTATTACTGGTTCTTTATTTTATCGACCCCCCCCCCCGTAAGGATGAAAGGCAAAGTCAACCTCGGCGGGGATTTGAACTCAGACCGTAAAGGGCCGATTCATGAAAGGAATAATGCCAGAGTTATGTTCTTAACAACGTTTATTTTACAATAACAATATGACAGAACTTCTCACTACTTTAAAAACTGGCTAGCTGCTACGAGCTAGCGTGACTGTATGTATCCCTACTACGTTACAACATCACAATAAGATGGAAGAATAGAATGAGCGTAGGATGTAAACAACATGGACTTACTGTGTGTGTGTGTGTTCTTAGAATACCTTATTCGTCTTAAGGACTGCTGCTTCTTGCTGGCTATGTGGCTGTGTCTGTGGGTGAGGTGATGAGAGTCAGTAAGGGCCAGGAGAGGGGTCTGGCTGTGTCTGAGGTGAGAGCCAGTAAGGGCCAGGAGAGGGGTCTGGCTGTGTCTGTGGCTGAGAAGATGAGAGTCAGTAAGGGCCAGGAGAGGGGTCTGGATGTGTCTGTGAAGGTGAGGTGAGAGCCAGTAAGGGCCAGGAGAGGGGTCTGGCTGTGTCTGTGGCTGAGGTGAGAGCCAGTAAGGGCCAGGAGAGGGGTCTGGCTGTGTCTGTGGCTGAGGTGAGAGCCAGTAAGGGCCAGGAGAGGGGTCTGGCTGTGTCTGTGGGTGAGAAGGTGAGAGTCAGTAAGGGCCAGGAGAGGGGTCTGGCTGTGTCTGTGGGTGAGAAGATGAGAGTCAGTAAGGGCCAGGAGAGGGGTCTGGCTGTGTCTGTGGCTGAGAAGATGAGAGTCAGTAAGGGCCAGGAGAGGGGTCTGGCTGTGTCTGTGGCTGAGGTGAGAGACAGTAAGGGCCAGGAGAGGGGTCTGGCTGTGTCTGTGGCTGAGAAGGTGAGAGCCAGTAAGGGCCAGGAGAGGGGTCTGGCTGTGTCTGTGGCCGAGGTGGTGAGAGTCAGTAAGGGCCAGGAGAGGGGTCTGGCTGTGGCTGTGGCTGAGAAGGTGAGAGTCAGTAAGGGCCAGGAGAGGGGTCTGGCTGTGGCTGTGGCTGAGGTGAGAGACAGTAAGGGCCAGGAGAGGGGTCTGGCTGTGTCTGTGGCTGAGAAGGTGAGAGTCAGTAAGGGCCAGGAGAGGGGTCTGGCTGTGTCTGTGGGTGAGAAGGTGAGAGACAGTAAGGGCCAGGAGAGGGGTCTGGCTGTGTCTGAGAAGGTGAGAGACAGTAAGGGCCAGGAGAGGGGTCTGGCTGTGTCTGTGGCTGAGAAGGTTAGAGTCAGTAAGGGCCAGGAGAGGGGTCTGGCTGTGTCTGTGGCTGAGAAGGTGAGAGTCAGTAAGGGCCAGGAGAGGGGTCTGGCTGTGTCTGTGGCTGAGAAGGTGAGAGACAGTAAGGGCCAGGAGAGGGGTCTGGCTGTGTCTGTGGCTGAGAAGGTGAGAGTCAGTAAGAGCCAGGAGAGGGGTCTGGCTGTGTCTGTGGCTGAGAAGGTGAGAGACAGTAAGGGCCAGGAGAGGGGTCTGGCTGTGTCTGAGAAGGTGAGAGACAGTAAGAGCCAGGAGAGGGGTCTGGCTGTGTCTGAGAAGGTGAGAGACAGTAAGGGCCAGGAGAGGGGTCTGGCTGTGTCTGAGAAGGTGAGAGACAGTAAGGGCAAGGAGAGGGGTCTGGCTGTGTCTGAGAAGGTGAGAGACAGTAAGAGCCAGGAGAGGGGTCTGGCTGTGTCTGTGGCTGAGAAGGTGAGAGACAGTAAGGGCCAGGAGAGGGGTCTGGCTGTGTCTGAGAAGGTGAGAGACAGTAAGGGCAAGGAGAGGGGTCTGGCTGTGTCTGAGAAGGTGAGAGACAGTAAGGGCAAGGAGAGGGGTCTGGCTGTGTCTGAGAAGGTGAGAGACAGTAAGAGCCAGGAGAGGGGTCTGGCTGTGTCTGTGGCTGAGAAGGTGAGAGACAGTAAGGGCCAGGAGAGGGGTCTGGCTGTGTCTGAGAAGGTGAGAGACAGTAAGGGCAAGGAGAGGGGTCTGGCTGTGTCTGAGAAGGTGAGAGACAGTAAGGGCAAGGAGAGGGGTCTGGCTGTGTCTGAGAAGGTGAGAGACAGTAAGAGCCAGGAGAGGGGTCTGGCTGTGTCTGTGGCTGAGAAGGTGAGAGACAGTAAGGGCCAGGAGAGGGGTCTGGCTGTGTCTGAGAAGGTGAGAGACAGTAAGGGCAAGGAGAGGGGTCTGGCTGTGTCTGTGGCTGAGAAGGTGAGAGACAGTAAGGGCCAGGAGAGGGGTCTGGCTGTGTCTGAGAAGGTGAGAGACAGTAAGGGCAAGGAGAGGGGTCTGGCTGTGTCTGAGAAGGTGAGAGACAGTAAGGGCCAGGAGAGGGGTCTGGCTGTGGCTGAGAAGGTGAGAGACAGTAAGAGCCAGGAGAGGGGTCTGGCTGTGTCTGTGGCTGAGAAGGTTAGAGTCAGTAAGGGCAAGGAGAGGGGTCTGGCTGTGTCTGAGAAGGTGAGAGACAGTAAGAGCCAGGAGAGGGGTCTGGCTGTGTCTGAGAAGGTGAGAGACAGTAAGAGCCAGGAGAGGGGTCTGGCTGTGTCTGAGAAGGTGAGAGACAGTAAGAGCCAGGAGAGGGGTCTGGCTGTGTCTGAGAAGGTGAGAGACAGTAAGGGCCAGGAGAGGGGTCTGGCTGTGTCTGTGGCTGAGAAGGTGAGAGACAGTAAGGGCCAGGAGAGGGGTCTGGCTGTGTCTGTGGCTGAGAAGGTGAGAGTCAGTAAGGGCCAGGAGAGGGGTCTGGCTGTGTCTGAGAAGGTGAGAGACAGTAAGGGCCAGGAGAGGGGTCTGGCTGTGTCTGAGAAGGTGAGAGACAGTAAGGGCCAGGAGAGGGGTCTGGCTGTGTCTGAGAAGGTGAGAGACAGTAAGGGCCAGGAGAGGGGTCTGGCTGTGTCTGAGAAGGTGAGAGACAGTAAGGGCCAGGAGAGGGGTCTGGCTGTGTCTGAGAAGGTGAGAGACAGTAAGGGCCAGGAGAGGGGTCTGGCTGTGTCTGTGGCTGAGAAGGTGAGAGACAGTAAGGGCCAGGAGAGGGGTCTGGCTGTGTCTGTGGCTGAGAAGGTGAGAGTCAGTAAGGGCCAGGAGAGGGGTCTGGCTGTGTCTGTGTCTGAGAAGGTGAGAGACAGTAAGAGCCAGGAGAGGGGTCTGGCTGTGTCTGAGAAGGTGAGAGACAGTAAGGGCCAGGAGAGGGGTCTGGCTGTGTCTGAGAAGGTGAGAGACAGTAAGGGCCAGGAGAGGGGTCTGGCTGTGTCTGTGGCTGAGAAGGTGAGAGACAGTAAGGGCCAGGAGAGGGGTCTGGCTGTGTCTGAGAAGGTGAGAGACAGTAAGGGCCAGGAGAGGGGTCTGGCTGTGTCTGAGAAGGTGAGAGACAGTAAGGGCCAGGAGAGGGGTCTGGCTGTGTCTGAGAAGGTGAGAGACAGTAAGGGCCAGGAGAGGGGTCTGGCTGTGTCTGTGGCTGAGAAGGTGAGAGACAGTAAGGGCCAGGAGAGGGGTCTGGCTGTGTCTGAGAAGGTGAGAGACAGTAAGGGCCAGGAGAGGGGTCTGGCTGTGTCTGTGGCTGAGAAGGTGAGAGACAGTAAGGGCCAGGAGAGGGGTCTGGCTGTGTCTGAGAAGGTGAGAGACAGTAAGGGCCAGGAGAGGGGTCTGGCTGTGTCTGAGAAGGTGAGAGACAGTAAGGGCCAGGAGAGGGGTCTGGCTGTGTCTGAGAAGGTGAGAGACAGTAAGGGCCAGGAGAGGGGTCTGGCTGTGTCTGTGGCTGAGAAGGTGAGAGACAGTAAGGGCCAGGAGAGGGGTCTGGCTGTGTCTGTGGCTGAGAAGGTGAGAGTCAGTAAGGGCCAGGAGAGGGGTCTGGCTGTGTCTGTGTCTGAGAAGGTGAGAGACAGTAAGAGCCAGGAGAGGGGTCTGGCTGTGTCTGAGAAGGTGAGAGACAGTAAGGGCCAGGAGAGGGGTCTGGCTGTGTCTGTGGCTGAGAAGGTGAGAGACAGTAAGGGCCAGGAGAGGGGTCTGGCTGTGTCTGTGGCTGAGAAGGTGAGAGTCAGTAAGGGCCAGGAGAGGGGTCTGGCTGTGTCTGAGAAGGTGAGAGACAGTAAGGGCCAGGAGAGGGGTCTGGCTGTGTCTGAGAAGGTGAGAGACAGTAAGGGCCAGGAGAGGGGTCTGGCTGTGTCTGTGGCTGAGAAGGTGAGAGACAGTAAGGGCCAGGAGAGGGGTCTGGCTGTGTCTGTGGCTGAGAAGGTGAGAGTCAGTAAGGGCCAGGAGAGGGGTCTGGCTGTGTCTGTGTCTGAGAAGGTGAGAGACAGTAAGAGCCAGGAGAGGGGTCTGGCTGTGTCTGAGAAGGTGAGAGACAGTAAGGGCCAGGAGAGGGGTCTGGCTGTGTCTGTGGCTGAGAAGGTGAGAGACAGTAAGGGCCAGGAGAGGGGTCTGGCTGTGTCTGTGGCTGAGAAGGTGAGAGTCAGTAAGGGCCAGGAGAGGGGTCTGGCTGTGTCTGAGAAGGTGAGAGACAGTAAGGGCCAGGAGAGGGGTCTGGCTGTGTCTGAGAAGGTGAGAGACAGTAAGGGCCAGGAGAGGGGTCTGGCTGTGTCTGTGGCTGAGAAGGTGAGAGACAGTAAGGGCCAGGAGAGGGGTCTGGCTGTGTCTGTGGCTGAGAAGGTGAGAGTCAGTAAGGGCCAGGAGAGGGGTCTGGCTGTGTCTGTGTCTGAGAAGGTGAGAGACAGTAAGAGCCAGGAGAGGGGTCTGGCTGTGTCTGAGAAGGTGAGAGACAGTAAGGGCCAGGAGAGGGGTCTGGCTGTGTCTGTGGCTGAGAAGGTGAGAGACAGTAAGGGCCAGGAGAGGGGTCTGGCTGTGTCTGTGGCTGAGAAGGTGAGAGTCAGTAAGGGCCAGGAGAGGGGTCTGGCTGTGTCTGTGTCTGAGAAGGTGAGAGACAGTAAGAGCCAGGAGAGGGGTCTGGCTGTGTCTGAGAAGGTGAGAGACAGTAAGGGCCAGGAGAGGGGTCTGGCTGTGTCTGTGGGTGAGAAGGTGAGAGTCAGTAAGGGCCAGGAGAGGGGTCTGGCTGTGGCTGTGGGTGAGAAGTTGAGAGTCAGTAAGGGCCAGGAGAGGGGTCTGGCTGTGTCTGTGGCTGAGAAGGTGAGAGTCAGTAAGGGCCAGGAGAGGGGTCTGGCTGTGTCTGTGGTTGAGAAGGTGAGAGACAGTAAGGGCCAGGAGAGGGGTCTGGCTGTGTCTGTGGGTGAGAAGTTGAGAGACAGTAAGGGCCAGGAGAGGGGTCTGGCTGTGTCTGTGGCTGAGGTGAGAGTCAGTAAGGGCCAGGAGAGGGGTCTGGCTGTGTCTGTGGGTGAGGTGAGAGACAGTAAGGGCCAGGAGAGGGGTCTGGCTGTGTCTGTGGCTGAGGTGAGAGCCAGTAAGGGCCAGGAGAGGGGTCTGGCTGTGTCTGTGGCTGAGGTGAGAGCCAGTAAGGGCCAGGAGAGGGGTCTGGCTGTGTCTGTGGCTGAGAAGGTGAGAGTCAGTAAGGGCCAGGAGAGGGGTCTGGCTGTGGCTGTGGCTGAGGTGAGAGACAGTAAGGGCCAGGAGAGGGGTCTGGCTGTGTCTGTGGCTGAGAAGGTGAGAGACAGTAAGGGCCAGGAGAGGGGTCTGGCTGTGTCTGTGGCTGAGGTGAGAGACAGTAAGGGCCAGGAGAGGGGTCTGGCTGTGTCTGTGGTTGAGAAGGTGAGAGACAGTAAGGGCCAGGAGAGGGGTCTGGCTGTGTCTGTGGCTGAGAAGGTGAGAGACAGTAAGGGCCAGGAGAGGGGTCTGGCTGTGTCTGTGGCTGAGAAGGTGAGAGACAGTAAGGGCCAGGAGAGGGGTCTGGCTGTGTCTGTGGCTGAGGTGAGAGACAGTAAGGGCCAGGAGAGGGGTCTGGCTGTGTCTGTGGTTGAGAAGGTGAGAGACAGTAAGGGCCAGGAGAGGGGTCTGGCTGTGTCTGTGGTTGAGAAGGTGAGAGACAGTAAGGGCCAGGAGAGGGGTCTGGCTGTGTCTGTGGCTGAGAAGGTGAGAGACAGTAAGGGCCAGGAGAGGGGTCTGGCTGTGTCTGTGGCTGAGAAGGTGAGAGACAGTAAGGGCCAGGAGAGGGGTCTGGCTGTGTCTGTGGTTGAGAAGGTGAGAGACAGTAAGGGCCAGGAGAGGGGTCTGGCTGTGTCTGTGGCTGAGGTGAGAGACAGTAAGGGCCAGGAGAGGGGTCTGGCTGTGTCTGTGGTTGAGAAGGTGAGAGACAGTAAGGGCCAGGAGAGGGGTCTGGCTGTGTCTGTGGCTGAGAAGGTGAGAGACAGTAAGGGCCAGGAGAGGGGTCTGGCTGTGTCTGTGGCTGAGAAGGTGAGAGACAGTAAGGGCCAGGAGAGGGGTCTGGCTGTGTCTGTGGCTGAGGTGAGAGACAGTAAGGGCCAGGAGAGGGGTCTGGCTGTGTCTGTGGTTGAGAAGGTGAGAGACAGTAAGGGCCAGGAGAGGGGTCTGGCTGTGTCTGTGGTTGAGAAGGTGAGAGACAGTAAGGGCCAGGAGAGGGGTCTGGCTGTGTCTGTGGCTGAGAAGGTGAGAGACAGTAAGGGCCAGGAGAGGGGTCTGGCTGTGTCTGTGGCTGAGAAGGTGAGAGACAGTAAGGGCCAGGAGAGGGGTCTGGCTGTGTCTGTGGTTGAGAAGGTGAGAGACAGTAAGGGCCAGGAGAGGGGTCTGGCTGTGTCTGTGGCTGAGAAGGTGAGAGACAGTAAGGGCCAGGAGAGGGGTCTGGCTGTGTCTGTGGGTGAGAAGGTGAGAGACAGTAAGGGCCAGGAGAGGGGTCTGGCTGTGTCTGTGGCTGAGGTGAGAGACAGTAAGGGCCAGGAGAGGGGTCTGGCTGTGTCTGTGGCTGAGGTGAGAGTCAGTAAGGGCCAGGAGAGGGGTCTGGCTGTGTCTGTGGCTGAGGTGAGAGACAGTAAGGGCCAGGAGAGGGGTCTGGCTGTGTCTGTGGTTGAGAAGGTGAGAGTCAGTAAGGGCCAGGAGAGGGGTCTGGCTGTGTCTGTGGCTGAGGTGAGAGACAGTAAGGGCCAGGAGAGGGGTCTGGCTGTGTCTGTGGCTGAGGTGAGAGACAGTAAGGGCCAGGAGAGGGGTCTGGCTGTGTCTGTGGCTGAGGTGAGAGACAGTAAGGGCCAGGAGAGGGGTCTGGCTGTGGCTGTGGGTGAGAAGGTGAGAGACAGTAAGGGCCAGGAGAGGGGTCTGGCTGTGTCTGTGGCTGAGGTGAGAGACAGTAAGGGCCAGGAGAGGGGTCTGGCTGTGTCTGTGGTTGAGAAGGTGAGAGACAGTAAGGGCCAGGAGAGGGGTCTGGCTGTGTCTGTGGTTGAGAAGGTGAGAGACAGTAAGGACCAGGAGAGGGGTCTGGCTGTGTCTGTGGGTGAGAAGGTGAGAGTCAGTAAGGGCCAGGAGAGGGGTCTGGCTGTGTCTGTGGGTGAGAAGGTGAGAGTCAGTAAGGGCCAGGAGAGGGGTCTGGCTGTGTCTGTGGCTGAGGTGAGAGACAGTAAGGGCCAGGAGAGGGGTCTGGCTGTGTCTGTGGCTGAGAAGGTGAGAGACAGTAAGGGCCAGGAGAGGGGTCTGGCTGTGTCTGAGAAGGTGAGAGACAGTAAGGGCCAGGAGAGGGGTCTGGCTGTGTCTGAGAAGGTGAGAGACAGTAAGGGCCAGGAGAGGGGTCTGGCTGTGTCTGTGGCTGAGGTGAGAGACAGTAAGGGCCAGGAGAGGGGTCTGGCTGTGTCTGTGGCTGAGAAGGTGAGAGACAGCAAGGGCCAGGAGAGGGGTCTGGCTGTGTCTGTGGCTGAGAAGGTGAGAGACAGTAAGGGCCAGGAGAGGGGTCTGGCTGTGGCTGTGGCTGAGAAGGTGAGAGACAGCAAGGGCCAGGAGAGGGGTCTGGCTGTGTCTGTGGCTGAGGTGAGAGACAGTAAGGGCCAGGAGAGGGGTCTGGCTGTGTCTGTGGCTGAGAAGGTGAGAGACAGCAAGGGCCAGGAGAGGGGTCTGGCTGTGTCTGTGGCTGAGAAGGTGAGAGACAGTAAGGGCCAGGAGAGGGGTCTGGCTGTGTCTGTGGCTGAGGTGAGAGACAGTAAGGGCCAGGAGAGGGGTCTGGCTGTGTCTGTGGCTGAGGTGAGAGACAGTAAGGGCCAGGAGAGGGGTCTGGCTGTGTCTGTGGCTGAGGTGAGAGACAGTAAGGGCCAGGAGAGGGGTCTGGCTGTGTCTGTGGGTGAGGTGAGAGCCAGTAAGGGCCAGGAGAGGGGTCTGGCTGTGTCTGTGGCTGAGAAGGTGAGAGACAGTAAGGGCCAGGAGAGGGGTCTGGCTGTGTCTGTGGGTGAGAAGGTGAGAGACAGTAAGGGCCAGGAGAGGGGTCTGGCTGTGTCTGAGAAGGTGAGAGACAGTAAGGGCCAGGAGAGGGGTCTGGCTGTGTCTGTGGCTGAGAAGGTGAGAGACAGTAAGGGCCAGGAGAGGGGTCTGGCTGTGTCTGAGAAGGTGAGAGACAGTAAGGGCCAGGAGAGGGGTCTGGCTGTGTCTGTGGCTGAGAAGGTGAGAGACAGTAAGGGCCAGGAGAGGGGTCTGGCTGTGTCTGAGAAGGTGAGAGACAGTAAGGGCCAGGAGAGGGGTCTGGCTGTGTCTGAGAAGGTGAGAGACAGTAAGGGCCAGGAGAGGGGTCTGGCTGTGTCTGAGAAGGTGAGAGACAGTAAGGGCCAGGAGAGGGGTCTGGCTGTGTCTGTGGCTGAGAAGGTGAGAGACAGTAAGGGCCAGGAGAGGGGTCTGGCTGTGTCTGTGGCTGAGAAGGTGAGAGTCAGTAAGGGCCAGGAGAGGGGTCTGGCTGTGTCTGTGTCTGAGAAGGTGAGAGACAGTAAGAGCCAGGAGAGGGGTCTGGCTGTGTCTGAGAAGGTGAGAGACAGTAAGGGCCAGGAGAGGGGTCTGGCTGTGTCTGTGGCTGAGAAGGTGAGAGACAGTAAGGGCCAGGAGAGGGGTCTGGCTGTGTCTGTGGCTGAGAAGGTGAGAGTCAGTAAGGGCCAGGAGAGGGGTCTGGCTGTGTCTGAGAAGGTGAGAGACAGTAAGGGCCAGGAGAGGGGTCTGGCTGTGTCTGAGAAGGTGAGAGACAGTAAGGGCCAGGAGAGGGGTCTGGCTGTGTCTGTGGCTGAGAAGGTGAGAGACAGTAAGGGCCAGGAGAGGGGTCTGGCTGTGTCTGTGGCTGAGAAGGTGAGAGTCAGTAAGGGCCAGGAGAGGGGTCTGGCTGTGTCTGTGTCTGAGAAGGTGAGAGACAGTAAGAGCCAGGAGAGGGGTCTGGCTGTGTCTGAGAAGGTGAGAGACAGTAAGGGCCAGGAGAGGGGTCTGGCTGTGTCTGTGGCTGAGAAGGTGAGAGACAGTAAGGGCCAGGAGAGGGGTCTGGCTGTGTCTGTGGCTGAGAAGGTGAGAGTCAGTAAGGGCCAGGAGAGGGGTCTGGCTGTGTCTGAGAAGGTGAGAGACAGTAAGGGCCAGGAGAGGGGTCTGGCTGTGTCTGAGAAGGTGAGAGACAGTAAGGGCCAGGAGAGGGGTCTGGCTGTGTCTGTGGCTGAGAAGGTGAGAGACAGTAAGGGCCAGGAGAGGGGTCTGGCTGTGTCTGTGGCTGAGAAGGTGAGAGTCAGTAAGGGCCAGGAGAGGGGTCTGGCTGTGTCTGTGTCTGAGAAGGTGAGAGACAGTAAGAGCCAGGAGAGGGGTCTGGCTGTGTCTGAGAAGGTGAGAGACAGTAAGGGCCAGGAGAGGGGTCTGGCTGTGTCTGTGGCTGAGAAGGTGAGAGACAGTAAGGGCCAGGAGAGGGGGTCTGGCTGTGTCTGTGGCTGAGAAGGTGAGAGTCAGTAAGGGCCAGGAGAGGGGTCTGGCTGTGTCTGTGTCTGAGAAGGTGAGAGACAGTAAGAGCCAGGAGAGGGGTCTGGCTGTGTCTGAGAAGGTGAGAGACAGTAAGGGCCAGGAGAGGGGTCTGGCTGTGTCTGTGGGTGAGAAGGTGAGAGTCAGTAAGGGCCAGGAGAGGGGTCTGGCTGTGTCTGTGGCTGAGAAGGTGAGAGTCAGTAAGGGCCAGGAGAGGGGTCTGGCTGTGTCTGTGGTTGAGAAGGTGAGAGACAGTAAGGGCCAGGAGAGGGGTCTGGCTGTGTCTGTGGCTGAGAAGGTGAGAGTCAGTAAGGGCCAGGAGAGGGGTCTGGCTGTGTCTGTGGTTGAGAAGGTGAGAGACAGTAAGGGCCAGGAGAGGGGTCTGGCTGTGTCTGTGGGTGAGAAGTTGAGAGACAGTAAGGGCCAGGAGAGGGGTCTGGCTGTGTCTGTGGCTGAGGTGAGAGTCAGTAAGGGCCAGGAGAGGGGTCTGGCTGTGTCTGTGGGTGAGGTGAGAGACAGTAAGGGCCAGGAGAGGGGTCTGGCTGTGTCTGTGGCTGAGGTGAGAGCCAGTAAGGGCCAGGAGAGGGGTCTGGCTGTGTCTGTGGCTGAGGTGAGAGCCAGTAAGGGCCAGGAGAGGGGTCTGGCTGTGTCTGTGGCTGAGAAGGTGAGAGTCAGTAAGGGCCAGGAGAGGGGTCTGGCTGTGGCTGTGGCTGAGGTGAGAGACAGTAAGGGCCAGGAGAGGGGTCTGGCTGTGTCTGTGGCTGAGAAGGTGAGAGACAGTAAGGGCCAGGAGAGGGGTCTGGCTGTGTCTGTGGCTGAGGTGAGAGACAGTAAGGGCCAGGAGAGGGGTCTGGCTGTGTCTGTGGTTGAGAAGGTGAGAGACAGTAAGGGCCAGGAGAGGGGTCTGGCTGTGTCTGTGGCTGAGAAGGTGAGAGACAGTAAGGGCCAGGAGAGGGGTCTGGCTGTGTCTGTGGCTGAGAAGGTGAGAGACAGTAAGGGCCAGGAGAGGGGTCTGGCTGTGTCTGTGGCTGAGGTGAGAGACAGTAAGGGCCAGGAGAGGGGTCTGGCTGTGTCTGTGGTTGAGAAGGTGAGAGACAGTAAGGGCCAGGAGAGGGGTCTGGCTGTGTCTGTGGTTGAGAAGGTGAGAGACAGTAAGGGCCAGGAGAGGGGTCTGGCTGTGTCTGTGGCTGAGAAGGTGAGAGACAGTAAGGGCCAGGAGAGGGGTCTGGCTGTGTCTGTGGCTGAGAAGGTGAGAGACAGTAAGGGCCAGGAGAGGGGTCTGGCTGTGTCTGTGGTTGAGAAGGTGAGAGACAGTAAGGGCCAGGAGAGGGGTCTGGCTGTGTCTGTGGCTGAGGTGAGAGACAGTAAGGGCCAGGAGAGGGGTCTGGCTGTGTCTGTGGTTGAGAAGGTGAGAGACAGTAAGGGCCAGGAGAGGGGTCTGGCTGTGTCTGTGGCTGAGAAGGTGAGAGACAGTAAGGGCCAGGAGAGGGGTCTGGCTGTGTCTGTGGCTGAGGTGAGAGACAGTAAGGGCCAGGAGAGGGGTCTGGCTGTGTCTGTGGTTGAGAAGGTGAGAGACAGTAAGGGCCAGGAGAGGGGTCTGGCTGTGTCTGTGGTTGAGAAGGTGAGAGACAGTAAGGGCCAGGAGAGGGGTCTGGCTGTGTCTGTGGCTGAGAAGGTGAGAGACAGTAAGGGCCAGGAGAGGGGTCTGGCTGTGTCTGTGGCTGAGAAGGTGAGAGACAGTAAGGGCCAGGAGAGGGGTCTGGCTGTGTCTGTGGTTGAGAAGGTGAGAGACAGTAAGGGCCAGGAGAGGGGTCTGGCTGTGTCTGTGGCTGAGAAGGTGAGAGACAGTAAGGGCCAGGAGAGGGGTCTGGCTGTGTCTGTGGGTGAGAAGGTGAGAGACAGTAAGGGCCAGGAGAGGGGTCTGGCTGTGTCTGTGGCTGAGGTGAGAGACAGTAAGGGCCAGGAGAGGGGTCTGGCTGTGTCTGTGGCTGAGGTGAGAGTCAGTAAGGGCCAGGAGAGGGGTCTGGCTGTGTCTGTGGCTGAGGTGAGAGACAGTAAGGGCCAGGAGAGGGGTCTGGCTGTGTCTGTGGTTGAGAAGGTGAGAGTCAGTAAGGGCCAGGAGAGGGGTCTGGCTGTGTCTGTGGCTGAGGTGAGAGACAGTAAGGGCCAGGAGAGGGGTCTGGCTGTGTCTGTGGCTGAGGTGAGAGACAGTAAGGGCCAGGAGAGGGGTCTGGCTGTGTCTGTGGCTGAGGTGAGAGACAGTAAGGGCCAGGAGAGGGGTCTGGCTGTGGCTGTGGGTGAGAAGGTGAGAGACAGTAAGGGCCAGGAGAGGGGTCTGGCTGTGTCTGTGGCTGAGGTGAGAGACAGTAAGGGCCAGGAGAGGGGTCTGGCTGTGTCTGTGGTTGAGAAGGTGAGAGACAGTAAGGGCCAGGAGAGGGGTCTGGCTGTGTCTGTGGTTGAGAAGGTGAGAGACAGTAAGGACCAGGAGAGGGGTCTGGCTGTGTCTGTGGGTGAGAAGGTGAGAGTCAGTAAGGGCCAGGAGAGGGGTCTGGCTGTGTCTGTGGGTGAGAAGGTGAGAGTCAGTAAGGGCCAGGAGAGGGGTCTGGCTGTGTCTGTGGCTGAGGTGAGAGACAGTAAGGGCCAGGAGAGGGGTCTGGCTGTGTCTGTGGCTGAGAAGGTGAGAGACAGTAAGGGCCAGGAGAGGGGTCTGGCTGTGTCTGAGAAGGTGAGAGACAGTAAGGGCCAGGAGAGGGGTCTGGCTGTGTCTGAGAAGGTGAGAGACAGTAAGGGCCAGGAGAGGGGTCTGGCTGTGTCTGTGGCTGAGGTGAGAGACAGTAAGGGCCAGGAGAGGGGTCTGGCTGTGTCTGTGGCTGAGAAGGTGAGAGACAGCAAGGGCCAGGAGAGGGGTCTGGCTGTGTCTGTGGCTGAGAAGGTGAGAGACAGTAAGGGCCAGGAGAGGGGTCTGGCTGTGGCTGTGGCTGAGAAGGTGAGAGACAGCAAGGGCCAGGAGAGGGGTCTGGCTGTGTCTGTGGCTGAGGTGAGAGACAGTAAGGGCCAGGAGAGGGGTCTGGCTGTGTCTGTGGCTGAGAAGGTGAGAGACAGCAAGGGCCAGGAGAGGGGTCTGGCTGTGTCTGTGGCTGAGAAGGTGAGAGACAGTAAGGGCCAGGAGAGGGGTCTGGCTGTGTCTGTGGCTGAGGTGAGAGACAGTAAGGGCCAGGAGAGGGGTCTGGCTGTGTCTGTGGCTGAGGTGAGAGACAGTAAGGGCCAGGAGAGGGGTCTGGCTGTGTCTGTGGCTGAGGTGAGAGACAGTAAGGGCCAGGAGAGGGGTCTGGCTGTGTCTGTGGGTGAGGTGAGAGCCAGTAAGGGCCAGGAGAGGGGTCTGGCTGTGTCTGTGGCTGAGAAGGTGAGAGACAGTAAGGGCCAGGAGAGGGGTCTGGCTGTGTCTGTGGGTGAGAAGGTGAGAGACAGTAAGGGCCAGGAGAGGGGTCTGGCTGTGTCTGTGGGTGAGGTGAGAGCCAGTAAGGGCCAGGAGAGGGGTCTGGCTGTGTCTGTGGCTGAGAAGGTGAGAGACAGTAAGGGCCAGGAGAGGGGTCTGGCTGTGTCTGTGGGTGAGAAGGTGAGAGACAGTAAGGGCCAGGAGAGGGGTCTGGCTGTGTCTGTGGGTGAGAAGGTGAGAGACAGTAAGGGCCAGGAGAGGGGTCTGGCTGTGTCTGTGGCTGAGAAGGTGAGAGACAGTAAGGGCCAGGAGAGGGGTCTGGCTGTGTCTGTGGCTGAGGTGAGAGACAGTAAGGGCCAGGAGAGGGGTCTGGCTGTGTCTGTGGGTGAGAAGGTGAGAGACAGTAAGGGCCAGGAGAGGGGTCTGGCTGTGTCTGTGGCTGAGGTGAGAGACAGTAAGGGCCAGGAGAGGGGTCTGGCTGTGTCTGTGGCTGAGAAGGTGAGAGACAGTAAGGGCCAGGAGAGGGGTCTGGCTGTGTCTGTGGCTGAGAAGGTGAGAGACAGTAAGGGCCAGGAGAGGGGTCTGGCTGTGTCTGTGGCTGAGGTGAGAGACAGTAAGGGCCAGGAGAGGGGTCTGGCTGTGTCTGTGGCTGAGGTGAGAGACAGTAAGGGCCAGGAGAGGGGTCTGGCTGTGTCTGTGGCTGAGGTGAGAGACAGTAAGGGCCAGGAGAGGGGTCTGGCTGTGTCTGTGGGTGAGAAGGTGAGAGACAGTAAGGGCCAGGAGAGGGGTCTGGCTGTGTCTGTGGCTGAGAAGGTGAGAGACAGTAAGGGCCAGGAGAGGGGTCTGGCTGTGTCTGTGGTTGAGAAGGTGAGAGACAGTAAGGGCCAGGAGAGGGGTCTGGCTGTGTCTGTGGCTGAGAAGGTGAGAGTCAGTAAGGGCCAGGAGAGGGGTCTGGCTGTGTCTGTGGCTGAGAAGGTGAGAGACAGTAAGGGCCAGGAGAGGGGTCTGGCTGTGTCTGTGGGTGAGAAGGTGAGAGACAGTAAGGGCCAGGAGAGGGGTCTGGCTGTGTCTGTGGTTGAGAAGGTGAGAGACAGTAAGGGCCAGGAGAGGGGTCTGGCTGTGTCTGTGGTTGAGAAGGTGAGAGTCAGTAAGGGCCAGGAGAGGGGTCTGGCTGTGTCTGTGGTTGAGGTGAGAGACAGTAAGGGCCAGGAGAGGGGTCTGGCTGTGTCTGTGGCTGAGGTGAGAGTCAGTAAGGGCCAGGAGAGGGGTCTGGCTGTGTCTGTGGTTGAGAAGGTGAGAGACAGTAAGGGCCAGGAGAGGGGTCTGGCTGTGTCTGTGGTTGAGAAGGTGAGAGACAGTAAGGGCCAGGAGAGGGGTCTGGCTGTGTCTGTGGTTGAGAAGGTGAGAGTCAGTAAGGGCCAGGAGAGGGGTCTGGCTGTGTCTGTGGTTGAGAAGGTGAGAGACAGTAAGGGCCAGGAGAGGGGTCTGGCTGTGTCTGTGGTTGAGAAGGTGAGAGTCAGTAAGGGCCAGGAGAGGGGTCTGGCTGTGTCTGTGGTTGAGAAGGTGAGAGACAGTAAGGGCCAGGAGAGGGGTCTGGCTGTGTCTGTGGTTGAGAAGGTGAGAGTCAGTAAGGGCCAGGAGAGGGGTCTGGCTGTGTCTGTGGTTGAGAAGGTGAGAGACAGTAAGGGCCAGGAGAGGGGTCTGGCTGTGTCTGTGGTTGAGAAGGTGAGAGACAGTAAGGGCCAGGAGAGGGGTCTGGCTGTGTCTGTGGTTGAGAAGGTGAGAGACAGTAAGGGCCAGGAGAGGGGTCTGGCTGTGTCTGTGGTTGAGAAGGTGAGAGTCAGTAAGGGCCAGGAGAGGGGTCTGGCTGTGTCTGTGGTTGAGGTGAGAGACAGTAAGGGCCAGGAGAGGGGTCTGGCTGTGTCTGTGGCTGAGGTGAGAGTCAGTAAGGGCCAGGAGAGGGGTCTGGCTGTGTCTGTGGTTGAGAAGGTGAGAGACAGTAAGGGCCAGGAGAGGGGTCTGGCTGTGTCTGTGGCTGAGAAGGTGAGAGACAGTAAGGGCCAGGAGAGGGGTCTGGCTGTGTCTGTGGCTGAGGTGAGAGACAGTAAGGGCCAGGAGAGGGGTCTGGCTGTGTCTGTGGCTGAGGTGAGAGACAGTAAGGGCCAGGAGAGGGGTCTGGCTGTGTCTGTGGCTGAGGTGAGAGACAGTAAGGGCCAGGAGAGGGGTCTGGCTGTGTCTGTGTCTGTGGTGAGAGTCAGTAAGGGCCAGGAGAGGGTTCTGGCTGTGTCTGTGGGTGAGGTGAGAGACAGTAAGGGCCAGGAGAGGGGTCTGGCTGTGTCTGTGGCTGAGGTGAGAGACAGTAAGGGCCAGGAGAGGGGTCTGGCTGTGTCTGTGGCTGAGGTGAGAGACAGTAAGGGCCAGGAGAGGGGTCTGGCTGTGTCTGTGGGTGAGAAGTTGAGAGACAGTAAGGGCCAGGAGAGGGGTCTGGCTGTGGCTGTGGGTGAGAAGGTGAGAGACAGTAAGGGCCAGGAGAGGGGTCTGGCTGTGTCTGTGGCTGAGGTGAGAGACAGTAAGGGCCAGGAGAGGGGTCTGGCTGTGGCTGTGGGTGAGAAGGTGAGAGACAGTAAGGGCCAGGAGAGGGGTCTGGCTGTGTCTGTGGGTGAGAAGGTGAGAGACAGTAAGGGCCAGGAGAGGGGTCTGGCTGTGTCTGTGGCTGAGAAGGTGAGAGACAGTAAGGGCCAGGAGAGGGGTCTGGCTGTGTCTGTGGGTGAGAAGGTGAGAGACAGTAAGGGCCAGGAGAGGGGTCTGGCTGTGTCTGTGGGTGAGAAGGTGAGAGACAGTAAGGGCCAGGAGAGGGGTCTGGCTGTGTCTGTGGCTGAGAAGGTGAGAGACAGTAAGGGCCAGGAGAGGGGTCTGGCTGTGTCTGTGGCTGAGGTGAGAGACAGTAAGGGCCAGGAGAGGGGTCTGGCTGTGTCTGTGGGTGAGGTGAGAGACAGTAAGGGCCAGGAGAGGGGTCTGGCTGTGTCTGTGGCTGAGAAGGTGAGAGACAGTAAGGGCCAGGAGAGGGGTCTGGCTGTGTCTGTGGCTGAGAAGGTGAGAGACAGTAAGGGCCAGGAGAGGGGTCTGGCTGTGTCTGTGGCTGAGGTGAGAGACAGTAAGGGCCAGGAGAGGGGTCTGGCTGTGTCTGTGGCTGAGGTGAGAGACAGTAAGGGCCAGGAGAGGGGTCTGGCTGTGTCTGTGGCTGAGGTGAGAGACAGTAAGGGCCAGGAGAGGGGTCTGGCTGTGTCTGTGGGTGAGAAGGTGAGAGACAGTAAGGGCCAGGAGAGGGGTCTGGCTGTGTCTGTGGCTGAGAAGGTGAGAGTCAGTAAGGGCCAGGAGAGGGGTCTGGCTGTGGCTGTCGGTGAGAAGGTGAGAGACAGTAAGGGCCAGGAGAGGGGTCTGGCTGTGTCTGTGGCTGAGAAGGTGAGAGTCAGTAAGGGCCAGGAGAGGGGTCTGGCTGTGTCTGTGGCTGAGGTGAGAGACAGTAAGGGCCAGGAGAGGGGTCTGGCTGTGGCTGTGGGTGAGAAGGTGAGAGACAGTAAGGGCCAGGAGAGGGGTCTGGCTGTGTCTGTGGCTGAGAAGGTGAGAGTCAGTAAGGGCCAGGAGAGGGGTCTGGCTGTGTCTGTGGCTGAGGTGAGAGACAGTAAGGGCCAGGAGAGGGGTCTGGCTGTGGCTGTGGGTGAGAAGGTGAGAGACAGTAAGGGCCAGGAGAGGGGTCTGGCTGTGTCTGTGGCCGAGGTGAGAGTCACTAAGGGCCAGGAGAGGGGTCTGGCTGTGTCTGTGGCTGAGAAGGTGAGAGTCAGTAAGGGCCAGGAGAGGGGTCTGGCTGTGGCTGTGGGTGAGAAGGTGAGAGTCAGTAAGGGCCAGGAGAGGGGTCTGGCTGTGTCTGTGGCTGAGGTGAGAGACAGTAAGGGCCAGGAGAGGGGTCTGGCTGTGTCTGTGGCTGAGGTGAGAGACAGTAAGGGCCAGGAGAGGGGTCTGGCTGTGGCTGTGGCTGAGGTGAGAGACAGTAAGGGCCAGGAGAGGGGTCTGGCTGTGTCTGTGGGTGAGGTGAGAGTCATAAGGGCCAGAAGAGGGGTCTGGCTGTGTCTGTGGCTGAGGTGAGAGACAGTAAGGGCCAGGAGAGGGGTCTGGCTGTGTCTGTGGCTGAGGTGAGAGACAGTAAGGGCCAGGAGAGGGGTCTGGCTGTGGCTGTGGGTGAGAAGGTGAGAGACAGTAAGGGCCAGGAGAGGGGTCTGGCTGTGGCTGTGGGTGAGAAGGTGAGAGACAGTAAGGGCCAGGAGAGGGGTCTGGCTGTGGCTGTGGGTGAGAAGGTGAGAGACAGTAAGGGCCAGGAGAGGGGTCTGGCTGTGTCTGTGGCTGAGGTGAGAGACAGTAAGGGCCAGGAGAGGGGTCTGGCTGTGTCTGTGGCTGAGAAGGTGAGAGACAGTAAGGGCCAGGAGAGGGGTCTGGCTGTGTCTGTGGCTGAGAAGGTGAGAGACAGTAAGGGCCAGGAGAGGGGTCTGGCTGTGTCTGTGGCTGAGAAGGTGAGAGACAGTAAGGGCCAGGAGAGGGGTCTGGCTGTGTCTGTGGCTGAGGTGAGAGACAGTAAGGGCCAGGAGAGGGGTCTGGCTGTGTCTGTGGGTGAGAAGGTGAGAGACAGTAAGGGCCAGGAGAGGGGTCTGGCTGTGTCTGTGGCTGAGAAGGTGAGAGACAGTAAGGGCCAGGAGAGGGGTCTGGCTGTGTCTGTGGCTGAGGTGAGAGACAGTAAGGGCCAGGAGAGGGGTCTGGCTGTGTCTGTGGGTGAGAAGGTGAGAGACAGTAAGGGCCAGGAGAGGGGTCTGGCTGTGTCTGTGGCTGAGAAGGTGAGAGACAGTAAGGGCCAGGAGAGGGGTTTGGCTGTGTCTGTGGGTGAGAAGGTGAGAGACAGTAAGGGCCAGGAGAGGGGTCTGGCTGTGT
The DNA here is from genome assembly GCA_964016885.1 of Eledone cirrhosa. Lineage (NCBI taxonomy): Eukaryota > Metazoa > Mollusca > Cephalopoda > Octopoda > Eledonidae > Eledone > Eledone cirrhosa. Next base: position 21,177,625 of record OZ024766.1, on the reverse strand, counting down.
CTGTGGGTGAGAAGGTGAGAGACAGTAAGGGCCAGGAGAGGGGTCTGGCTGTGTCTGTGGGTGAGAAGGTGAGAGACAGTAAGGGCCAGGAGAGGGGTCTGGCTGTGTCTGTGGCTGAGGTGAGAGACAGTAAGGGCCAGGAGAGGGGTCTGGCTGTGTCTGTGGCTGAGGTGAGAGACAGTAAGGGCCAGGAGAGGGGTCTGGCTGTGTCTGTGGCTGAGGTGAGAGACAGTAAGGGCCAGGAGAGGGGTTTGGCTGTGTCTGTGGCTGAGAAGGTGAGAGACAGTAAGGGCCAGGAGAGGGGTCTGGCTGTGTCTGTGGCTGAGGTGAGAGACAGTAAGGGCCAGGAGAGGGGTCTGGCTGTGTCTGTGGCTGAGGTGAGAGACAGTAAGGGCCAGGAGAGGGGTCTGGCTGTGTCTGTGGCTGAGGTGAGAGACAGTAAGGGCCAGGAGAGGGGTCTGGCTGTGTCTGTGGCTGAGGTGAGAGACAGTAAGGGCCAGGAGAGGGGTCTGGCTGTGTCTGTGGCTGAGGTGAGAGACAGTAAGGGCCAGGAGAGGGGTCTGGCTGTGTCTGTGGCTGAGGTGAGAGACAGTAAGGGCCAGGAGAGGGGTTTGGCTGTGTCTGTGGCTGAGGTGAGAGACAGTAAGGGCCAGGAGAGGGGTCTGGCTGTGTCTGTGGCTGAGGTGAGAGACAGTAAGGGCCAGGAGAGGGGTCTGGCTGTGTCTGTGGCTGAGGTGAGAGTCAGTAAGGGCCAGGAGAGGGGTCTGGCTGTGTCTGTGGTTGAGGTGAGAGACAGTAAGGGCAAGGAGAGGGGTCTGGCTGTGTCTGTGGCTGAGAAGGTGAGAGACAGTAAGGGCCAGGAGAGGGGTCTGGCTGTGTCTGTGGCTGAGGTGAGAGACAGTAAGGGCCAGGAGAGGGGTCTGGCTGTGGCTGTGGGTGAGAAGGTGAGAGACAGTAAGGGCCAGGAGAGGGGTCTGGCTGTGTCTGTGGCTGAGGTGAGAGACAGTAAGGGCCAGGAGAGGGGTCTGGCTGTGTCTGTGGCTGAGGTGAGAGACAGTAAGGGCCAGGAGAGGGGTCTGGCTGTGTCTGTGGCTGAGGTGAGAGACAGTAAGGGCCAGGAGAGGGGTCTGGCTGTGTCTGTGGCTGAGGTGAGAGACAGTAAGGGCCAGGAGAGGGGTCTGGCTGTGTCTGTGGCTGAGGTGAGAGTCAGTAAGGGCCAGGAGAGGGGTCTGGCTGTGTCTGTGGTTGAGGTGAGAGACAGTAAGGGCCAGGAGAGGGGTCTGGCTGTGTCTGTGGCTGAGAAGGTGAGAGACAGTAAGGGCCAGGAGAGGGGTCTGGCTGTGGCTGTGGCTGAGAAGGTGAGAGACAGTAAGGGCAAGGAGAGGGGTCTGGCTGTGTCTGTGGCTGAGAAGGTGAGAGACAGTAAGGGCCAGGAGAGGGGTCTGGCTGTGTCTGTGGCTGAGGTGAGAGACAGTAAGGGCCAGGAGAGGGGTCTGGCTGTGTCTGTGGCTGAGGTGAGAGACAGTAAGGGCCAGGAGAGGGGTCTGGCTGTGGCTGTGGCTGAGAAGGTGAGAGACAGTAAGGGCCAGGAGAGGGGTCTGGCTGTGTCTGTGGCTGAGGTGAGAGACAGTAAGGGCCAGGAGAGGGGTCTGGCTGTGTCTGTGGCTGAGAAGGTGAGAGACAGTAAGGGCCAGGAGAGGGGTCTGGCTGTGTCTGTGGCTGAGGTGAGAGACAGTAAGGGCCAGGAGAGGGGTCTGGCTGTGGCTGTGGCTGAGGTGAGAGACAGTAAGGGCCAGGAGAGGGGTCTGGCTGTGTCTGTGGCTGAGAAGGTGAGAGACAGTAAGGGCCAGGAGAGGGGTCTGGCTGTGTCTGTGGCTGAGAAGGTGAGAGACAGTAAGGGCCAGGAGAGGGGTCTGGCTGTGTCTGTGGCTGAGGTGAGAGACAGTAAGGGCCAGGAGAGGGGTCTGGCTGTGTCTGTGGCTGAGAAGGTGAGAGACAGTAAGGGCCAGGAGAGGGGTCTGGCTGTGTCTGTGGCTGAGGTGAGAGACAGTAAGGGCCAGGAGAGGGGTCTGGCTGTGGCTGTGGCTGAGGTGAGAGACAGTAAGGGCCAGGAGAGGGGTCTGGCTGTGTCTGTGGCTGAGAAGGTGAGAGACAGTAAGGGCCAGGAGAGGGGTCTGGGTGTGTCTGTGGCTGAGAAGGTGAGAGACAGTAAGGGCCAGGAGAGGGGTCTGGCTGTGTCTGTGGCTGAGAAGGTGAGAGACAGTAAGGGCCAGGAGAGGGGTCTGGCTGTGTCTGTGGCTGAGAAGGTGAGAGTCAGTAAGGGCCAGGAGAGGGGTCTGGCTGTGTCTGTGGCTGAGGTGAGAGACAGTAAGGGCCAGGAGAGGGGTCTGGCTGTGGCTGTGGCTGAGAAGGTGAGAGACAGTAAGGGCCAGGAGAGGGGTCTGGCTGTGTCTGTGGCTGAGGTGAGAGACAGTAAGGGCCAGGAGAGGGGTCTGGCTGTGTCTGTGGCTGAGAAGGTGAGAGACAGTAAGGGCCAGGAGAGGGGTCTGGCTGTGGCTGTGGCTGAGAAGGTGAGAGACAGTAAGGGCCAGGAGAGGGGTCTGGCTGTGTCTGTGGCTGAGGTGAGAGACAGTAAGGGCCAGGAGAGGGGTCTGGCTGTGTCTGTGGCTGAGAAGGTGAGAGACAGTAAGGGCCAGGAGAGGGGTCTGGCTGTGTCTGTGGCTGAGGTGAGAGACAGTAAGGGCCAGGAGAGGGGTCTGGCTGTGTCTGTGGCTGAGGTGAGAGACAGTAAGGGCCAGGAGAGGGGTCTGGCTGTGTCTGTGGCTGAGAAGGTGAGAGACAGTAAGGGCCAGGAGAGGGGTCTGGCTGTGTCTGTGGCTGAGGTGAGAGACAGTAAGGGCCAGGAGAGGGGTCTGGCTGTGTCTGTGGCTGAGGTGAGAGACAGTAAGGGCCAGGAGAGGGGTCTGGCTGTGTCTGTGGCTGAGGTGAGAGACAGTAAGGGCCAGGAGAGGGGTCTGGCTGTGTCTGTGGCTGAGGTGAGAGACAGTAAGGGCCAGGAGAGGGGTCTGGCTGTGTCTGTGGTTGAGAAGGTGAGAGACAGTAAGGGCCAGGAGAGGGGTCTGGCTGTGTCTGTGGTTGAGAAGGTGAGAGACAGTAAGGGCCAGGAGAGGGGTCTGGCTGTGTCTGTGGCTGAGGTGAGAGACAGTAAGGGCCAGGAGAGGGGTCTGGCTGTGTCTGTGGTTGAGAAGGTGAGAGACAGTAAGGGCCAGGAGAGGGGTCTGGCTGTGTCTGTGGCTGAGGTGAGAGACAGTAAGGGCCAGGAGAGGGGTCTGGCTGTGGCTGTGGCTGAGGTGAGAGACAGTAAGGGCCAGGAGAGGGGTCTGGCTGTGGCTGTGGCTGAGGTGAGAGACAGTAAGGGCCAGGAGAGGGGTCTGGCTGTGTCTGTGGCTGAGAAGGTGAGAGACAGTAAGGGCCAGGAGAGGGGTCTGGCTGTGTCTGTGGCTGAGGTGAGAGACAGTAAGGGCCAGGAGAGGGGTCTGGCTGTGGCTGTGGCTGAGAAGGTGAGAGACAGTAAGGGCCAGGAGAGGGGTCTGGCTGTGTCTGTGGTTGAGAAGGTGAGAGACAGTAAGGGCCAGGAGAGGGGTCTGGCTGTGTCTGTGGCTGAGGTGAGAGACAGTAAGGGCCAGGAGAGGGGTCTGGCTGTGGCTGTGGCTGAGGTGAGAGACAGTAAGGGCCAGGAGAGGGGTCTGGCTGTGGCTGTGGCTGAGGTGAGAGACAGTAAGGGCCAGGAGAGGGGTCTGGCTGTGTCTGTGGCTGAGAAGGTGAGAGACAGTAAGGGCCAGGAGAGGGGTCTGGCTGTGTCTGTGGCTGAGGTGAGAGACAGTAAGGGCCAGGAGAGGGGTCTGGCTGTGGCTGTGGCTGAGAAGGTGAGAGACAGTAAGGGCCAGGAGAGGGGTCTGGCTGTGTCTGTGGCTGAGAAGGTGAGAGACAGTAAGGGCCAGGAGAGGGGTCTGGCTGTGTCTGTGGCTGAGGTGAGAGACAGTAAGGGCCAGGAGAGGGGTCTGGCTGTGTCTGTGGCTGAGAAGGTGAGAGACAGTAAGGGCCAGGAGAGGGGTCTGGCTGTGTCTGTGGCTGAGGTGAGAGACAGTAAGGGCCAGGAGAGGGGTCTGGCTGTGTCTGTGGCTGAGAAGGTGAGAGACAGTAAGGGCCAGGAGAGGGGTCTGGCTGTGGCTGTGGGTGAGAAGGTGAGAGACAGTAAGGGCCAGGAGAGGGGTCTGGCTGTGTCTGTGGTTGAGGTGAGAGACAGTAAGGGCCAGGAGAGGGGTCTGGCTGTGTCTGTGGCTGAGAAGGTGAGAGACAGTAAGGGCCAGGAGAGGGGTCTGGCTGTGTCTGTGGGTGAGAAGGTGAGAGTCAGTAAGGGCCAGGAGAGGGGTCTGGCTGTGTCTGTGGCTGAGGTGAGAGACAGTAAGGGCCAGGAGAGGGGTCTGGCTGTGGCTGTGGCTGAGAAGGTGAGAGACAGTAAGGGCCAGGAGAGGGGTCTGGCTGTGTCTGTGGCTGAGAAGGTGAGAGTCAGTAAGGGCCAGGAGAGGGGTCTGGCTGTGTCTGTGGCTGAGGTGAGAGACAGTAAGGGCCAGGAGAGGGGTCTGGCTGTGGCTGTGGCTGAGAAGGTGAGAGACAGTAAGGGCCAGGAGAGGGGTCTGGCTGTGTCTGTGGCTGAGAAGGTGAGAGACAGTAAGGGCCAGGAGAGGGGTCTGGCTGTGTCTGTGGCTGAGGTGGTGAGAGACAGTAAGGGCCAGGAGAGGGGTCTGGCTGTGTCTGTGGCTGAGGTGAGAGACAGTAAGGGCCAGGAGAGGGGTCTGGCTGTGGCTGTGGCTGAGAAGGTGAGAGACAGTAAGGGCCAGGAGAGGGGTCTGGCTGTGTCTGTGGCTGAGAAGGTGAGAGACAGTAAGGGCCAGGAGAGGGGTCTGGCTGTGTCTGTGGCTGAGGTGAGAGACAGTAAGGGCCAGGAGAGGGGTCTGGCTGTGTCTGTGGCTGAGAAGGTGAGAGACAGTAAGGGCCAGGAGAGGGGTCTGGCTGTGTCTGTGGCTGAGAAGGTGAGAGACAGTAAGGGCCAGGAGAGGGGTCTGGCTGTGTCTGTGGCTGAGGTGAGAGACAGTAAGGGCCAGGAGAGGGGTCTGGCTGTGTCTGTGGCTGAGGTGAGAGTCAGTAAGGGCCAGGAGAGGCGTCTGGCTGTGTCTGTGGCTGAGGTGAGAGTCAGTAAGGGCCAGGAGAGGGGTCTGGCTGTGTCTGTGGCTGAGGTGAGAGTCAGTAAGGGCCAGGAGAGGGGTCTGGCTGTGTCTGTGGCTGAGGTGAGAGTCAGTAAGGGCCAGGAGAGGGGTCTGGCTGTGTCTGTGGCTGAGGTGAGAGACAGTAAGGGCCAGGAGAGGGGTCTGGCTGTGTCTGTGGCTGAGGTGAGAGACAGTAAGGACCAGGAGAGGGGTCTGGCTGTGTCTGTGGCTGAGGTGAGAGACAGTAAGGGCCAGGAGAGGGGTCTGGCTGTGTCTGTGGCTGAGGTGAGAGACAGTAAGGGCCAGGAGAGGGGTCTGGCTGTGTCTGTGGGTGAGGTGAGAGACAGTAGGGGCCAGGAGAGGGGTCTGGCTGTGTCTGTGGCTGAGAAGGTGAGAGACAGTAAGGGCCAGGAGAGGGGTCTGGCTGTGTCTGTGGCTGAGGTGAGAGTCAGTAAGGGCCAGGAGAGGGGTCTGGCTGTGTCTGTGGCTGAGGTGAGAGACAGTAAGGGCCAGGAGAGGGGTCTGGCTGTGTCTGTGGCTGAGGTGAGAGTCAGTAAGGGCCAGGAGAGGGGTCTGGCTGTGTCTGTGGCTGAGGTGAGAGACAGTAAGGGCCAGGAGAGGGGTCTGGCTGTGGCTGTGGCTGAGGTGAGAGACAGTAAGGGCCAGGAGAGGGGTCTGGCTGTGTCTGTGGGTGAGAAGGTGAGAGACAGTAAGGGCCAGGAGAGGGGTCTGGCTGTGTCTGTGGCTGAGAAGGTGAGAGACAGTAAGGGCCAGGAGAGGGGTCTGGCTGTGTCTGTGGCTGAGAAGGTGAGAGACAGTAAGGGCCAGGAGAGGGGTCTGGCTGTGTCTGTGGCTGAGGTGAGAGACAGTAAGGGCCAGGAGAGGGGTCTGGCTGTGTCTGTGGCTGAGGTGAGAGACAGTAAGGGCCAGGAGAGGGGTCTGGCTGTGTCTGTGGCTGAGAAGGTGAGAGACAGTAAGGGCCAGGAGAGGGGTCTGGCTGTGTCTGTGGCTGAGGTGAGAGACAGTAAGGGCCAGGAGAGGGGTCTGGCTGTGTCTGTGGCTGAGGTGAGAGACAGTAAGGGCCAGGAGAGGGGTCTGGCTGTGTCTGTGGCTGAGGTGAGAGACAGTAAGGGCCAGGAGAGGGGTCTGGCTGTGTCTGTGGCTGAGGTGAGAGACAGTAAGGGCCAGGAGAGGGGTCTGGCTGTGTCTGTGGCTGAGAAGGTGAGAGACAGTAAGGGCCAGGAGAGGGGTCTGGCTGTGTCTGTGGCTGAGGTGAGAGACAGTAAGGGCCAGGAGAGGGGTCTGGCTGTGTCTGTGGCTGAGGTGAGAGACAGTAAGGGCCAGGAGAGGGGTCTGGCTGTGTCTGTGGGTGAGAAGGTGAGAGTCAGTAAGGGCCAGGAGAGGGGTCTGGCTGTGTCTGTGGGTGAGAAGGTGAGAGTCAGTAAGGGCCAGGAGAGGGGTCTGGCTGTGTCTGTGGGTGAGAAGGTGAGAGTCAGTAAGGGCCAGGAGAGGGGTCTGGCTGTGTCTGTGGGTGAGAAGGTGAGAGTCAGTAAGGGCCAGGAGAGGGGTCTGGCTGTGTCTGTGGGTGAGAAGGTGAGAGTCAGTAAGGGCCAGGAGAGGGGTCTGGCTGTGTCTGTGGCTGAGGTGAGAGACAGTAAGGGCCAGGAGAGGGGTCTGGCTGTGTCTGTGGCTGAGGTGAGAGACAGTAAGGGCCAGGAGAGGGGTCTGGCTGTGTCTGTGGGTGAGAAGGTGAGAGTCAGTAAGGGCCAGGAGAGGGGTCTGGCTGTGTCTGTGGGTGAGAAGGTGAGAGTCAGTAAGGGCCAGGAGAGGGGTCTGGCTGTGTCTGTGGGTGAGAAGGTGAGAGTCAGTAAGGGCCAGGAGAGGGGTCTGGCTGTGTCTGTGGGTGAGAAGGTGAGAGTCAGTAAGGGCCAGGAGAGGGGTCTGGCTGTGTCTGTGGGTGAGAAGGTGAGAGTCAGTAAGGGCCAGGAGAGGGGTCTGGCTGTGTCTGTGGCTGAGGTGAGAGACAGTAAGGGCCAGGAGAGGGGTCTGGCTGTGTCTGTGGCTGAGGTGAGAGACAGTAAGGGCCAGGAGAGGGGTCTGGCTGTGTCTGTGGGTGAGAAGGTGAGAGTCAGTAAGGGCCAGGAGAGGGGTCTGGCTGTGTCTGTGGCTGAGGTGAGAGACAGTAAGGGCCAGGAGAGGGGTCTGGCTGTGTCTGTGGCTGAGGTGAGAGACAGTAAGGGCCAGGAGAGGGGTCTGGCTGTGTCTGTGGCTGAGGTGAGAGACAGTAAGGGCCAGGAGAGGGGTCTGGCTGTGGCTGTGGGTGAGAAGGTGAGAGACAGTAAGGGCCAGGAGAGGGGTCTGGCTGTGTCTGTGGGTGAGAAGGTGAGAGACAGTAAGGGCCAGGAGAGGGGTCTGGCTGTGTCTGTGGCTGAGGTGAGAGACAGTAAGGGCCAGGAGAGGGGTCTGGCTGTGTCTGTGGCTGAGGTGAGAGACAGTAAGGGCCAGGAGAGGGGTCTGGCTGTGTCTGTGGGTGAGAAGGTGAGAGTCAGTAAGGGCCAGGAGAGGGGTCTGGCTGTGTCTGTGGCTGAGGTGAGAGACAGTAAGGGCCAGGAGAGGGGTCTGGCTGTGTCTGTGGCTGAGGTGAGAGACAGTAAGGGCCAGGAGAGGGGTCTGGCTGTGTCTGTGGCTGAGGTGAGAGACAGTAAGGGCCAGGAGAGGGGTCTGGCTGTGGCTGTGGGTGAGAAGGTGAGAGACAGTAAGGGCCAGGAGAGGGGTCTGGCTGTGTCTGTGGGTGAGAAGGTGAGAGACAGTAAGGGCCAGGAGAGGGGTCTGGCTGTGTCTGTGGCTGAGGTGAGAGACAGTAAGGGCCAGGAGAGGGGTCTGGCTGTGTCTGTGGCTGAGGTGAGAGACAGTAAGGGCCAGGAGAGGGGTCTGGCTGTGTCTGTGGGTGAGAAGGTGAGAGACAGTAAGGGCCAGGAGAGGGGTCTGGCTGTGTCTGTGGGTGAGAAGGTGAGAGTCAGTAAGGGCCAGGAGAGGGGTCTGGCTGTGTCTGTGGGTGAGAAGGTGAGAGTCAGTAAGGGCCAGGAGAGGGGTCTGGCTGTGTCTGTGGGTGAGAAGGTGAGAGTCAGTAAGGGCCAGGAGAGGGGTCTGGCTGTGTCTGTGGCTGAGGTGAGAGACAGTAAGGGCCAGGAGAGGGGTCTGGCTGTGTCTGTGGCTGAGGTGAGAGACAGTAAGGGCCAGGAGAGGGGTCTGGCTGTGTCTGTGGCTGAGGTGAGAGACAGTAAGGGCCAGGAGAGGGGTCTGGCTGTGTCTGTGGCTGAGGTGAGAGACAGTAAGGGCCAGGAGAGGGGTCTGGCTGTGTCTGTGGGTGAGAAGGTGAGAGACAGTAAGGGCCAGGAGAGGGGTCTGGCTGTGTCTGTGGCTGAGGTGAGAGCCAGTAAGGGCCCAGACAGCTAGTAAGGGCCAGAGAGCCAGGAGAGAGAAAGGGTAAAAAGGTCTTGATGCCGACATGATTATCTTTCACCGACTGCTGCTTCGGGTCTGTGCCCTGGGTTCCTTAAGCCCTTGTATTTATAATAATTGTTTCTACTTTAGGGGTCACAAGGCCAGCAATTACCCCAGTGCATTACTGGTACTTTATTTTACTGACTCTGTAATAAATGTTTCTACTTTTGGGGGCACAAGGCCAGCAATTACCCCAGTGTATTACTGGTACTTTATTTTACTGACTCTGTAATAATTGTTTCTACTTTTGGGGGCACAAGGCCAGCAATTACCCCAGTGCATTACTGGTACTTTATTTTACTGACTCTGTAATAATTGTTTCTACTTTAGGCACAAGGCCAGCAATTACCCCAGTGCATTACTGGTACTTTATTTTATCGACCCCGTAAGGATGAAAGGCAAAGCTAACATAATAATGCTATATAGTTAGAAGGAGGGATATACGAGGTTTGGTTAATAATCAGCCACAGGTCAGTCTCTCTCAGGAGGCTGGGGGTCACAGGATAGTCTCTCTCAGGAGCTGGGGTCACAGGATAGTCTCTCAGGAAGCTGGGGTCACAGGATAGTCTCTCAGGAAGCTGGGGTCACAGGATAGTCTCTCAGGAAGCTGGGGTCACAGGTCAGTCTCTCTCAGGAAGCTGGGGGTCACAGGTCAGTCTCTCTCAGGAGCTGGGGTCACAGGTCAGTCTCTCTCAGGAAGCTGGGGGTCACAGGTCAGTCTCTCTCAGGAAGCTGGGGGTCACAGGATAGTCTCTCAGGAGCTGGGGTCACAGGTCAGTCTCTCTCAGGAAGTTGGGGGGTCACATGACAGTCTCTCTCAGGAGCTGGGGTCACAGGATAGTCTCTCTCAGGAAGTTGGGGGTCACAGGACAGTCTCTCTCGGGAGCTGGGGTCACAGGTCAGTCTCTCTCGGGAGCTGGGGTCACAGGTCAGTCTCTCTCGGGAGCTGGGGTCACAGGTCAGTCTCTCTCGGGAGCTGGGGTCACAGGTCAGTCTCTCTCGGGAGCTGGGGTCACAGGTCAGTCTCTCTCGGGAGCTGGGGTCACAGGTCAGTCTCTCTCGGGAGCTGGGGTCACAGGTCAGTCTCTCTCAGGAGCTGGGGTCACAGGTCAGTCTCTCTCAGGAGCTGGGGGTCACAGGATAGTCTCTCTCAGGAGTTGGGGTCACAGGTCAGTCTCTCTAAGGAGCTGGGGTCACAGGTCAGTCTCTCTAAGGAGCTGGGGTCACAGGTCAGTCTCTCTCAGGAGGCTGGGGTCACAGGTCAGTCTCTCTCAGGAGCTGGGGTCACAGGTCAGTCTCTCTCAGGAGCTGGGGTCACAGGTCAGTCTCTCTCAGGAGGCTGGGGTCACAGGTCAGTCTCTCTCAGGAGGCTGGGGTCACAGGTCAGTCTCTCTCAGGAGGCTGGGGTCACAGGTCAGTCTCTCTCAGGAGGCTGGGGTCACAATTCAGTCTCTCTCAGGAGGCTGGGGTCACAATTCAGTCTCTCTCAGGAGCTGGGGTCCCAGGCTAGTCTCTCTCAGGAGCTGGGGGTCACAGGACAGTCTCTCTCAGGAGCTGGAGGTCACAGGACAGTCTCTCTCAGGAAGCTGGGGGTCACAGGTCAGTCTCTCTCAGGAAGCTGGGGGTCACAGGACAGTCTCTCTCAGGAGCTGGGGTCACAGGTCAGTCTCTCTCAGGAAGTTGGGCGTCACAGGACAGTCTCTCTTAGGAGCTGGGGTCACAGGTTAGTCTCTCTCAGGAGCTGGGGTCACAGGTCAGTCTCTCTCAGGAAGCTGGGGGTCACAGGTCAGTCTCTCTCAGGAAGCTGGGGTCACAGGTCAAGTTGTATGCAAGTTTATGATCCTGTTTTTAGACAGGACAATCGTGGGAAATTCCCTATAATGGGTGGTCTTAGATGCGAGAATTCTTAGATTCGGTTTCGAATCTTCGCGGGGTAATTAACAGGAGAGTTCCGTTACATATAAAAGTGTAGGCAACACGGTAAAAACCTCCCAGCCCCACACTGTAAATGTGGTTGGTGTTAGGAAGGGCATCCAGCCGTAGAAAACCCGCCAGACAGTCCACGCTGTAATGTGGCCGTGTAGGCAACACGGTAAAAACCTCCCAGCCCCACACTGTAAATGTGGTTGGTGTTAGGAAGGGCATCCAGCTGTAGAAAACCCGCCAGACAGTCCACGCTGTAATGTGGCCGTGTAGGCAACACGGTAAAAACCTCCCAGCCCCACACTGTAAATATGGTTGGTGTTAGGAAGGGCATCCAGCTGTAGAAAACCCGCCAGACAATCCACGCTGTAATGTGGCCGTGTAGGCAACACGGTAAAAACCTCCCAGCCCCACACTGTAAATATGGTTGGTGTTAGGAAGGGCATCCAGCTGTAGAAAACCCGCCAGACAGTCCACGCTGTAATGTGGCCGTGTAGGCAACACGGTAAAAACCTCCCAGCCCCACACTGTAAATATGGTTGGTGTTAGGAAGGGCATCCAGCTGTAGAAAACCCGCTGTAATGTGGCCGTGTAGGCAACACGGTAAAAACCTCCCAGCCCCACACTGTAAATGTGGTTGGTGTTAGGAAGGGCATCCAACTGTAGAAAACCCGCCAGACAATCACTCTTGCCTCAAGTGGGAAAACCCCCGTCCAAACCCATGCAAGCGTGGAACACGGACGCTAAACCTGATGATGATGATGATGATGATGATAAAAGGATGAAAAACCCATAATGCCTTCTGGAGTCGTAAAGTCAGTCAAATGGTGGGTCTCGGCGGGCACTTTTAAACCTGGCTGAGCCCAAACCTCTCCAGCAGATTTTTTCTAGAGGACGAATGGACCCCAGTACTTTGACTGGTACTATATATATATATATATAGTTTTAATATAGATGAGATTCTACAGGACTAGAACTGTTTCATTCTTTAGAAATCATCAGGAGATTCCTGATGATTTCTAAAGAATGAAACAGTTCTAGTCCTGTAGAATCTCATCTATATTAGAACTTTTATACTCTGCAATGTATTGAGTACCTTACTTACTGTGGTTACCTCCGATTCAACCCGGAATAACGTATATATATATATATATACATACAGTTCAATCCTCAGACCGGGTGATGTGTTGTTTCCTTGAGCAAGACACTTTATTTCACATTGGTCCAGTTTACTCAGCTGTAGAAATGAGATGATAGGGACCGGGGTCCCTATCATTCCACTGTAAAGTGGTCGTGGAGGGGCCACGGCAAAAAAGCACCCAGCACTCACTCTAAATGAGGTTGGTGTTAGGAAGGGCATCCAGCTGTAGAAATCAAGCCAGAATTAGTTCCCGTCCCACCCTTGCAAGCAGGGAAAAGCAGACGTAAAATGATGTTGATGGGGGCATATTGTCGATATTCTTCAGTCTTCTGTATTACTGCGTGACGCCAGAGGTCACGGTCGTGTGTCATCGCCTTTGCGAGGTGCAATTGGGGGGGGGGGGGGGGGGGTAAGGTAAGGTCGGCCTTTATCACCTCATTCCAGGTCTTCTTGGGTCTCCCCACTCAGCGGCTTCCATCGATTTTACAGTGAGGGCTGGGTGCTTTTTTTGCCGTGGCACCTCCACGACCACTTTACAGTGAGTGCTGGGTGCTTTTTTGCCGTGGCACCTCCACGACCACTTTACAGTGAGTGCT
>OZ024766.1:21140194-21160194 GCA_964016885.1 Eledone cirrhosa | reverse complement strand
TGAGGTGGTATGGACATGTGATGTGTTGAGAGAGAAACTGGGTATAAGAGGGATAAGTTGTGGTGTGTGGGAGAGAAGACTGAGATGGTATGGACATGTGATGAGTTGAGAGAGAAACTGTGTATAAGAGGGATAAGTTGTGGTGTGTGGGAGAGAGGACTGAGGTGGTATGGACATGTGATGTGTTGAGAGAGAAACTGGGTATAAGAGGGATAAATTGTGGTGTGTGGGAGAGAAGACTGAGATGGTATGGACATGTGATGAGTTGAGAGAGAAACTGTGTATAAGAGGGATAAGTTGTGGTGTGTGGGAGAGGAGACTGAGATGGTATGGACATGTGATGAGTTGAGAGAGAAACTGGGTATAAGAGGGATAAGTTGTGGCGTGTGGGAGAGGAGACTGAGATGGTATGGACATGTGATGAGTTGAGAGAGAAACTGGGTATGAGAGGGATAAGTTGTGGTGTGTGGGAGAGAAGACTGAGATGGTATGGACATGTGATGAGTTGAGAGAGAAACTGTGTATAAGAGGGATAAGTTGTGGTGTGTGGGAGAGAAGACTGAGATGGTATGGACATGTGATGAGTTGAGAGAGAAACTGGGTATAAGAGGGATAAGTTGTGGTGTGTGGGAGAGAAGACTGAGATGGTATGGACATGTGATGAGTTGAGAGAGAAACTGTGTCTGAGAGGGATAAGTTGTGGTGTGTGGGAGAGAGGACTGATATGGTATGGACATGTGATGTGTTGAGAGAGAAACTGTGTATAAGAGGGATAAGTTGTGGTGTGTGGGAGAGAAGACTGAGGTGGTATGGACATGTGATGAGTTGAGAGAGAAACTGGGTATAAGAGGGATAAGTTGTATTGTGTGGGAGAGAAGACTGAGATGGTATGGACATGTGATGTGTTGAGAGAGAAACTGTGTATAAGAGGGATAAGTTGTGGTGTGTGGGAGAGAAGACTGAGGTGGTATGGACATGTGATGTGTTGAAAGAGAAACTGTGTATAAGAGGGATAAGTTGTGGTGTGTGGGAGAGGAGACTGAGATGGTATGGACATGTGATGTGTTGAGAGAGAAACTGGGTATAAGAGGGATAAGTTGTGGTGTGTGGGAGAGAAGACTGAGATGGTATGGACATGTGATGCACATGGAGGATGACCGCTGGGTAAAGAAGTGCCAAGAAATGCCAGTAGAAGGAAGACGTGGTAGAGGAAGACCACGAAAAACATGGGTGGAGGTGGTGAGAGCTGACCTCAGATCGCTGAAGCTCACGGTGGAGATGACGAAGGACCGTGACAAGTGGAGAAGAGATGCTGTGCTGAATAGGACCCGTCCCACCCTTGCAAGCAGGGAAAAGGGGACGTAAGATGATGATGAGAGAGAGAGAGAGAGTTGAACCTACTTTCTTTCGATGTCCACTCCTCATTCGGAGGTTGATCAGGAAGCCATCTCTTCAACTCATCCGGCTTTGAAGATCCGGTTCTGGAATTCGCTGCCCTCTCTCGACTGCAACAACAACAACAACAACAACAACAACAACGATAAGTCTTTCTAATGGAACATAACTTAACAAAGGTTCTTACACAGAATTATGATGGAACATAACTTAACAAAAGGTTCTTACACAGAATTATGATGGAACATAACTTAACAAAGGTTCTTACACAGAATTATGATGGAACATAACTTAACAAAGGTTCTTACACAGAATTATGATGGAACATAACTTAACAAAAGGTTCTTACACAGAATTATGATGGAACATAACTTAACAAAGGTTCTTACACAGAATTATGACGGAACATAACTTAAAGGTTCTTACACAGAATTATGACGGAACATAACTTAACAAAGGTTCTTACATAAATATAAACACTTTAACCCTTTCATTACAATATTTCTAATGGAACATAACTTAACAAAGGTTCTTACACAAAATTATGACGGAACATGACTTAACAAAGGTTCTTACACAAATATAAACATTTTAACCCTTTCATTACCATATTTCTAGTGGAACATGACTTAACAAAGGTTCTTACACAAATATAAACACTTTAACCCTTTCATTACCATATTTCTAGTGGAACATGACTTAACAAAGGTTCTTACACAAATATAAACACTTTAACCCTTTCATTACCATATTTCTAGTGGAACATAACTTAACAAAGGAGGTTATTACATAAATATAAACACTTTAACCCTTTCATTACCATATTTCTAGTGGAACATAACTTAACAAAGGTTCTTACATAAATATAAACACTTTAACCCTTTCATCACCATATTTCTCATGGAACATAACTTAACAAAGGTTCTTATACAAAATTATGATGGAACATGACTTAACAAAGGTTCTTACATAAATATAAACACTTTAACCCTTTCATTACCATATTTCTAATGGAACATAACTCAACAAAGGTTCTTACACAAATATAAACACTTTAACCCTTTCATTACCATATTTCTAATGGAGCATAACTTAACAAAGGTGCTTTAGTCCTAGAATAAACTATGCCTGAATAAAAAGATGTGGAGATGGCCACATCTGGAAGACTTTTGATCATAGATCTGTCTACTGACTCAGGCCTGGCCTAGGGCTAAACAACAGCCGCGAGAGTAACACAATTATTCAACAATCAATTAAACGTGTGTTAATTAATTAATTAATAAAAAAAACAAACAACAACAGCAAGACTGTTGCCACGCCAACAGCGTTTCCGTGGCAACGGTATTAATCAAGGATTAATTAATGGTGAGCCAAGAAGTAACGAGCGTTGGTTGAGTGGAGTTTAAGTGTCCGAGCAATCTCTAAGTATGTGTGTCTTTTATGGAGTTCTCAGGGAGATTCAGTATACCAGATGTGTGTGTCACGACTGCCCTGTGATATACTGAGTCTCCCTGAGAACCAGACAGTTGTCATGGCTACACTGTCATCGCTGAGTCTCCCTGAGAACCAGACAGTTGTCATGGCTACACTGTCATCGCTGAATCTCCCTGAGAACTGGAGTGTACCAGTAATTTTAAATTACTCATTATATCACAGTGTAGCCATGACAACTGTCTGGTTCTCAGGGAGACTCAGTATATCACAGTGTAGCCATGACAACTGTCTGGTTCTCAGGGAGATTCAGCATAAGATAGTGTGTCATGGCTTACCATTAAATTACTGGTACACTCTAGTTCTCAGGGAGATTCAGCTTGAGACAGTGGCTGAGTATTCCACAGACACACACGCCCCTTAGATTTCTGTTTGAGACTGAACAAACCCCCGCCAACACCAACACCACAGTAACAACAACAACAACAACATGTTAATAATACAAAACGAAACCATTATTATTTTTATTAAAAGCCCCTATTAGAAAACGATATTGTAGAAGTCCCTCTCTCCCTCCATATATATATATATATATAGGGAGGCACATGGCTTAGTGGTTAGAGCATTGGCCTTGCAATCGAAGGGTTGTGAGTTCAATTCTCAGACCGGGTGATGTGTTGTTTCCTTGAGCAAGACACTTTACTTCACATTGCTCCAGTTTACTCAGCTGTAGAAATGAGATGATAGGGACTGGGGTCCCTATCATTCCACTGTAAAGTGGTCGTGGAGGTGCCACGGCAAAAAAGCACCCAGCACTCACTGTAAAGTGGTCGTGGAGGTGCCACGGCAAAAAAGCACCCAGCCCACACTGTAAAGTGGTCGTGGAGGTGCCATGGCAAAAAAGCACCCAGCACTCACTGTAAAGTGGTCGTGGAGGTGCCACAGCAAAAGAAGCACCCAGCCCTCACTATAAAGTGGACGTGGGGGTGCCACGGCAAAAAGGCACCCAGCACTCACTGTAAAGTGGTCGTGGAGGTGCCACAGCAAAAAAAGCACCCAGCCCTCACTATAAAGTGGATGTGGAGGTGCCACGGCAAAAAGGCACCCAGCCCTCACTATAAAGTGGATGTGGAGGTGCCACGGCAAAAAAGCACCCAGCACTCACTGTAAAGTGGTCGTGGAGGTGCCACAGCAAAAAAAGCACCCAGCCCTCACTATAAAGTGGACGTGCCACGGCAAAAAAGCACCCAGCACTCACTGTAAAGTGGTCGTGGAGGTGCCACGGCAAAAAAGCACCCAGCACTCACTGTAAATGAGGTTGGTGGTAGGAAGGGCATCCAGCTGTAGAAATCAAGCCAGAGTCAGTTCCAGTCCCACCCTCGCAAGCAGGGAAAAGTGGACGTAAAATGAAATGATGATGATATATATATATATATATATATATATATGTAGATAAATCTACCAAGAGTTTACGGTAGTGTCCAATCCGTATGAAGAACTCAATGTAATCCGGATATCATGGAAAGAAGAGATGCAATGAAAAATCACTTTCGGTGAAAGATAAACGGAATACAGAGTCAAGATAAAATATTAAAAAAATAATGAATAAAACAATGAAACAGTTCCTTATATTAAACAAAAAAAGTTCATTATTTAACGATCGTTTCTAGGATATATATGTGTAAGAATTGGCATGCATATTCAACAGATCTATGTACAAAATTATACAAACTATCAAAATTAAATATACATACCAACACATATATATGCCGTCTTCAGAAATAATGAAATATATTTATTGATAATAACAACAATTCAAAATTACAGGTCTGTTTGGGAACAGAGTTCAAATTGACCAATGAAAATACAAAAAGTTTATACAGTTAGGTGTGTGTATATATGTAAATAACTTTGTTCACAGATATGCATAAAAATATATATGTTCACATGTATACGCATGCCGAAAAGATGTATGTAAATACAAAAATTCAAGGCTAATGTCTCTGTATGTTTATAATCTACAGATAAAATACGTATACGCATATAAATATAAAAATAAATATATACACACATTCATATACTCACACATATACGTACATTCACACACACACAGACCTGTAATTTTGAATTGTTGTTATTATCAATAAATATATTTCATTATTTCTGAAGACGGCATATATATGTGTTGGTATGTATATTTAATTTTGATAGTTTGTATAATTTTGTATAATTTTGTACATAGATCTGTTGAATATGCATGCCAATTCTTACACATATATATTCTAGAAACGATCGTTAAATAATGAACTTTTTTTGTTTAATATAAGGAACTGTTTCATTGTTTTATTCATTATTTTTTTAATATTTTATATATATATATATATATATATAACGAAGGAAATGTGGTAAGGAACCAGATGGACCATAACGCACCAGAGTACTCAATACTTAAGGTAGTAGAGTGGGTAATAGGAACAAGTAAGACCCCGACGGCTGGATCTGAAACACGCATATATAAATATATATATATATACATACATATATATATGTGTGTTTGTAAGAATGAGTATAAAAAGGTCAGTAAAGTGAGTAGAAGGATGTATGTGTGTATATATATATATATGCCTGTCTGTATAGGTATGTATGTATGTGTGTATATGTATATATACCTGAGTGAACGCAATGTAACTGCAATTGTCTCCTATATATATATATATATATATATATAATATATATATATATATATATATATATATATATATATATATAAAGAAAAAGGGATGAAATCGAAAATGCAACTGAAGTCTTATTTTTAAAAAAAATATATATATTTATTTGGTTCCTTTACCGGTTTCGCAGTTCATATATCTTCAGTCTCAATAGAAAATCTGAACTCTGACACCTGAACTCTGACAGCTGGCCATATTCACTGAACCAGAACATTTCTCCCAATCTCTTTTCCCTTGACCACTATCTCTCCATTGTCATAACATTCACTATAAAGACTGACTACAGAATAGTTTTCCAAATAAGGGCGCAAAAATGTAATGAAAACTTGTTCACGTGACATTTATAACCAACCAAAAAAAAGCCTTCGTGAGCCTCATTTTTTCAAGTAAAAAGAAATTCAAACACTCATATATGAAAAAACAACCTGTGACAACGCCCCCCCCCCCCCCCCCCCCTCTCTATTTGAAGAACTATTGTAACGCGAACTGGCGCGAAATTTATTATAATTATTGACAAACCAATCAAATTACTTCTCGAAAAACCTGGTTTTCGAGCCAGTTTTTCCATATAAAACAAGTAACATTTAGAGACCAACCAGATGTGAGAAAAACCACAGACCCTCCATCTCAACTCACCTTTTGAAAAGCAGAAGAACTGCGAAACCGGTAAAGGAACCAAATAAATATATATATTTTTAAAAAAAATAAGACTTCAGTTGCATTTTCGATTTCATCCCTTTTTCTTTATACTTCCACTCGTGTAGGACACATCGGTTATTTTTCATTTTGTAAAAAAAACCTCACTTTCTAATATATATATATATATATATAGTGACGAAACATAAGTCAATTGCATGAACTCATAATCCTTTATTTACTGCTATATATATTTCGATGATAGCCATTGAATGGCTATGACCTCATCAGGCAGTTAGTCAGTTCTTAGATATGCCAGCTCTGTGTTTATAGTGTTGATGGTATCAGAGCCTTGAGACATATATATATATATATATATATATATATATATGGCTGTGTGTAGAGGTAGGTATGTATGTGTGTATATATATAGGAGGATGAAGAACTCAGAGCTGTACGGGAGCCTCCCAAAAGTCAGCTCTAAAGTGACACACAGGAGTCTGAGGTTAGCTGGACATGGTCACCGACATCCAGAGTTGACACTGCACTCAGTGCTCCTGTGGGAGCCCCTACATGGACACACTGGAAGAGGGAGACTGAGGTTAGCTGGACATGCTCACCGACATCCAGAGTTGACACTGCACTCAGTGCTCCTGTGGGAGCCCCTACATGGACACACTGGAAGAGGGAGACTGAGGTTAGCTGGACATGCTCACCGACATCCAGAGTTGACACTGCACTCAGTGCTCCTGTGGGAGCCCCTACATGGACACACTGGAAGAGGGAGACTGAGGTTAGCTGGACATGGTCACCGACATCCAGAGTTGACACTGCACTCAGTGCTCCTGTGGGAGCCCCTACATGGACACACTGGAAGAGGGAGACTGAGGTTAGCTGGACATGCTCACCGACATCCAGAGTTGACACTGCACTCAGTGCTCCTGTGGGAGCCCCTACATGGACACACTGGAAGAGGGAGACTGAGGTTAACGGATGTTGATGCCCTAAGGACAGACACTGGTCTGTTGGAGACGCAGGACATGGCAGCGATAATGAGGGACAGAGACCGCTGGAGAGAACTCGTCCATGGATCTCGGGAATTTTACCCTCCTTACATATAGATAGATATATATATACATGTGTGTGTGTGTGTATATATACATGTATGTATGTGTTGTATGTCAGTCAGTTTACCTTGTTTCACTAAGTTAGAGAGAGGGAAGTGATATCCGCAGTGGGGGTCAGATATGGAGATGGAAGAGGTGGGAGAGAAACGACGAGAAATGAAGGGAGCAGCGCTGAAATGTAGGAAAATAACAATAACAACAACAGCAACAACAACAACAACAAACAACAAACAATAATAATAATAATGCTTTCTGATTTAGGTCCAAGGGCGACATTTTTTTTTGAGGGGGAGCGGAAACTCGATTAAATCGACCCCAGAACATTACTAAGAAAGTAACTTAAAGTAGGTTCTTATATAAAATTATACTATTGTATTGTAAAGGCTTTAACTCACATAACATTTACATGACTCTATATATACTATTGTATTGTCACAGTAAAGGCTTTACCTCACATAATATCTCACATAACATTTACATTACTCTATATATACTATTGTATTGTCACAGTAAAGGCTTTACCTCACATAACATTTACATTACTCTATATATACTATTGTATTGTCACAGTAAAGGCTTTACCTCACATAATATCTCACATAACATTTACATTACTCTATATATACTATTGTATTGTCACAGTAAAGGCTTTACTTCACATAACATCTACATTACTCTATATATACTATTGTATTGTCACAGTAAAGGCTTTACCTCACATAATACCTCACATAACATTTACATTACTCTATATATACTATTGTATTGTCACAGTAAAGGCTTTACCTCACATAATATCTCACATAACATTTACATTACTCTATATATACTATTGTATTGTCACAGTAAAGGCTTTACCTCACATAATATCTCACAAAACATTTACATTACTCTATATATACTATTGTATTTTCACAGTAAAGGCTTTACCTCACATAATACCTCACATAACATCTACATTACTCTATATATACTATTGTATTGTCACAGTAAAGGCTTTACCTCACATAATACCTCACATAACATCTACATTACTCTATATATACTATTGTATTGTCACAGTAAAGGCTTTACCTCACATAATACCTCACATAACATCTACATTACTCTATATATACTATTGTATTGTCACAGTAAAGGCTTTACCTCACATAATAGCTCACATAACATCTACATTACTCTATATATACTATTGTATTGTCACAGTAAAGGCTTTACCTCACATAACATCTACATTACTCTATATATACTATTGTATTGTCACAGTAAAGGCTTTATCTCACATAATATCTCACATAACATTTACATTACTCTATATATACTATTGTATTGTCACAGTAAAGGCTTTATCTCACATAATATCTCACATAACATTTACATTACTCTATATATACTATTGTATTGTCACAGTAAAGGCTTTATCTCACATAATATCTCACATAACATTTACATTACTCTATATATACTATTGTATTGTCACAGTAAAGGCTTTACCTCACATAATACCTCACATAACATTTACATTACTCTATATATACTATTGTATTGTCACAGTAAAGGCTTTACCTCACATAATACCTCACATAACATTACATTACTCTATATATACTATTGTATTGTCACAGTAAAGTCTTTACCTCACATAATATCTCACATAACATTTACATTACTCTATATATACTATTGTATTGTCACAGTAAAGGCTTTACCTCACATAATACCTCACATAACATTTACATTACTCTATATATACTATTGTATTGTCACAGTAAAGGCTTTACCTCACATAACATTTACATTACTCTATATATACTATTGTATTGTCACAGTAAAGGCTTTACCTCACATAATATCTCACATAACATTTACATTACTCTATATATACTATTGTATTGTCACAGTAAAGGCTTTACCTCACATAATATCTCACATAACATTTACATTACTCTATATATACTATTGTATTGTCACAGTAAAGGCTTTACCTCACATAATATCTCACATAACATCTACATTACTCTATATATACTATTGTATTGTCACAGTAAAGGCTTTACCTCACATAGTACCTCACATAACATTTACATTACTCTATATATACTATTGTATTGTCACAGTAAAGGCTTTACCTCACATAGTACCTCACATAACATTTACATTACTCTATATATACTATTGTATTGTCACAGTAAAGGCTTTACCTCACATAATATCTCACATAACATTTACATTACTCTATATATACTATTGTATTGTCACAGTAAAGGCTTTACCTCACATAATATCTCACATAACATTTACATTACTCTATATATACTATTGTATTGTCACAGTAAAGGCTTTACCTCACATAATATCTCACATAACATTTACATTACTCTATATATACTATTGTATTGTCACAGTAAAGGCTTTACCTCACATAATATCTCACATAACATTTACATTACTCTATATATACTATTGTATTGTCACAGTAAAGGCTTTACCTCACATAATATCTCACATAACATTTACATTACTCTATATATACTATTGTATTTTCACAGTAAAGGCTTTACCTCACATAATATCGAATTTATCGAGATTTTGAGAATACCTTAATATAAGTATGAGTGGCCAGATACAGCTGGTTTAAATGCTAAAGGGCTAACATAAGTATGAGCAGCCGGTTTAACCCTTTAGTATTTACATTATTCTCTCTATATATACTATTGTATTTTCATAGTAAAGACTTTATCTCACATAATATCAAATTTATGAGATTTTGATATTATATATTTTGAGAACAATACCTTAACATCAGTATGAGTGGCTGGTTACGGCTGGTTTGAACAGAAAGAGGGGAGAGAACTCTGGCCGGATATGGCTGGTTTAAATGCTAAAGGGTTAAAGGTGGTAAGAAACTTTTAACAACTTTTAAGCTCGTCTAATCAAACTTGGTCTGGACTAAACCAGTTTAAACCAGTTCAGTGAGAAAGCCGGAATCCAGTTGAAACCGGTTCGATGGTCTACTTACTCGACGTTGAGCGTCTTGAACTTTTTTGTGAAGTTGTTTCCTCCGTTGGTTTCATCATCAACGATTATGGGACGCTTCTTGCGGGGTTGGGATTCCAGCTGCGGCGCCTTCTTGCACTTTGAGTCCTTATACGAGGTCACACGGTAGGTTTCGGCCTGGGTGAGCGTCTTCAGAACTGCCAGGGGTGAAATAACAATTATAATATAATAAAGTAAGGAGCGCGGGACTGCGTACAGAATATATATTTTTTAATTCCATGAGTAAAATAAGTTGGATTACTTTGAATAAATAATTGTTTCTACTTTTGGGGGCACAAGGCCAGCAATTACCCCAGTGTATTACTGGTACTTTATTTTACTGACCCCCGTAATAATTGTTTCTACTTTTGGGGACACAAGGCCAGCAATTACCCCAGTGTATTACTGGTACTTTATTTTACTGACCCCCGTAATAATTGTTTCTACTTTTGGGGGCACAAGGCCAGCAATTACCCCAGTGTATTACTGGTACTTTATTTTACCGACCCCCGTAATAACTGTTGCTACTTTTGGGGGGCACAAGGCCAGCAATTACCCCAGTGTATTACTGGTACTTTATTTTACCGACCCCCGTAATAACTGTTTCTACTTTTGGGGGGCACAAGGCCAGCAAATACCCCAGTGTATTACTGGTACTTTATTTTATCAACCCTGTAATAATTGTTTCTACTTTTGGGGGCACAAGGCCAGCAATTACCCCAGTGTATTACTGGTACTTTATTTTACCGACCCCGTAATAACTGTTTCTACTTTTGGGGGGCACAAGGCCAGCAATTACCCCAGTGTATTACTGGTACTTTATTTTATCAACCCTGTAATAATTGTTTCTACTTTTGGGGGCACAAGGCCAGCAATTACCCCAGTGTATTACTGGTACTTTATTTTACCGACCCCGTAATAACTGTTTCTACTTTTGGGAGGCACAAGGCCAGCAATTACCCCAGTGTATTACTGGTACTTTATTTTACTGACCCCGTAATAATTGTTTCTACTTTTGGGGGCACAAGGCCAGCAATTACCCCAGTGTATTACTGGTACTTTATTTATTTTTATCGACCCCCCGTAAGGATGAAAGGCAAAGTTAACCTCGGCGGGATTTGAACTCAGACCGTAAAGGGACGTAACTCTGTGCTGCAAAGCATGGCGTCCGACCCTCTACCGATACTGGCAATCCACCGCCAATTCACTTTGAATAAATAATTGTTTCTACTATTGGCACAAGGCCAGCAATTATCCCAGTGTATTACTGGTACTTTATTTTATTCACTTTGAATAAATAATTAATGAATATTACATAATTTATCCACTAAATTTGGTTATTCTTGATTAAATATAAATAATTTTGTTGCTTATTTAAAGATTCACTTCTTTAAAATTTTCAAATGTCAACACTTCCATTAAATCTACCCCAGTGCATTACTGGTTCTTTAATTTTATCGACCCCGTAAGGATGAAAGGCAAAGTCAACCTCGACGGGATTTCAACTGAGAACGTAGTGGGATGTAGAGAAGCTCTATGTAAAGTTAGACAGACAGAGAGAGAGAGAGAGAGAGAGAGAGAGAGAAAGAGAGAGAGAGAGAGAGGCAGTTACCCATTCCAGCGTTGTCCTTGTTGTGGAGGGCGACATAAGCTGACGTGTCATTGATCCATGATAACTGGACATTACCTGTAATAGAGAGAGAGAGAGATTTAGAGAGGGAAAGACACACATTTCTTCTCAGCTTTGTACGGACGTATAACAACACTCACTCACACACACACATGCTTACGCACCCGCACAAGTATAGCTCTTTTTACGAAACATTTTTTTTTTTCATTTCAGGTAGACGCGCTCCATCATCCACTTTTCTCAAAAGTAAATCATACGCGAAACGCCAACACCAACAGTTTTCCAAGAGATGCCAACATGAATGGACCTCTTATTTTTATCTAAAGACATTTTTTTCAAATTCCAACCCTGCCCGTCCCCTCGATCTATCTTATTCCTCATTCTTTCTTCTGATGAAGGACTAGCATCCGAAACGTTAAGACCCCCTTCCTGCTATATCAAGCGTTAACCTAATATATCCCTTCCATATACTGTACCGATTCTGTTTACCTTTTACATATATATATATATATATATATATATATATATATTCTATGGAGGTGCATGGCTTACTGGTTAGAGCAATGGGTTTGCAATCGAAAGGTTGTGAGTTCAATTCTCAGACCGGGTGATGTGTTGTTTCCTTGAGCAAGACACTTTATTTCACATTGCTCCAGTTTACTCAGCTGTAGAAATGAGATGATAGGACTGGGGTCCATATAATTCCACTGTAAAGTGGTCGTGGAGGTGCCACGGCAAAAAAGCACCCAGCACTCACTGTAAAGTGGTCGTGTAGGTAACACGGCAAAAAAGCACCCAGCACTCACTGTAAAGTGGTCGTGGAGGTGCCACGGCAAAAAAGCACCCAGCACTCACTGTAAAGTGGTCGAGGAGGTGCCACGGCAAAAAAGCACCCAGCACTCACTGTAAAGTGGTCGAGGAGGGGCCACGGCAAAAAAGCACCCAGCACTCACTGTAAAGTGGTCGTGGAGGTGCCACGGCAAAAAAAGCACCCAGCACTCACTGTAAAGTGGTCGTGGAGGTGCCACGGCAAAAAAGCCCCCAGCACTCACTGTAAAAATGAGGTTGGTGTTAGGAAGGGCATCCAGCTGTAGAAATCAAGCCAGAATCAGTTCCCGTCCCACCCTTGCTAGCAGGGAAAAGCGGACGTAAAATGATGATGATGATATATATATATATATATATATATATATATATATATGTATATATATATAGAGAGAGAGAGAAAGAAATATTTTCTGTGACTTACCAAAAGGCATAAAAAGTTGATAAAGATCTGCAGCCTTCCATTCTTTAGGGAATAACACATGAAAGATGTGATCTCTGGTAGGTTGTACTGGAGAGAAAGACAAACAGACAGATGTAAGTATTCACAAGTCTTGAATAATTGTACCCTACCCTACCCCATGATTATTAAATTTTGCTAATCTATCTGTGGCGAAATTTTATATTTTATTGTAAGTGATTATTCATATTGTGGAGGCATATGGCTTAGTGGTTAGAGCATAGGCCTTGCAATCGAAAGGTTGTGAGTTCAATTCTCGGACCAGGTGATGTGTTGTTTCCTTGAGCAAGACATTTTATTTCACATTGCTCCAGTTTACAAAGCACCCAGTCCACACTGTAAAGTGGTCATGTAGGAGACACAGTAAAAAGGCTCCCAGTCCACACTGTAAGGTGGTCATGTAGGAAACACAGTAAAAAGGCTCCCAGTCCACACTGTAAAGTGGTCATGTAGGAGACACAGTAAAAAGGCTCCCAGTCCACACTGTAAAGTGGTCATGTAGGAGACACAGTAAAAAGGCTCCCAGTCCACACTGTAAAGTGGTCATGTAGGAGACAGTAAAAAGGCTCCCAGTCCACACTGTAAGGTGGTCATGTAGGAGACACAGTAAAAAGGCTCCCAGTCCACACTGTAAAGTGGTCATGTAGGAGACACAGTAAAAAGGCTCCCAGTCCACACTGTAAAGTGGTCATGTAGGAGACACAGTAAAAAGGCTCCCAGTCCACACTGTAAAGTGGTCATGTCGGAGACACAGTAAAAAGGCTCCCAGTCCACACTGTAAAGTGGTCATGTAGGTGACACAGTAAAAAGGCTCCCAGTCCACACTGTAAAGTGGTCATGTAGGAGACACAGTAAAAAGGCTCCCAGTCCACACTGTAAAGTGGTCATGTAGGAGACACAGTAAAAAGGCTCCCAGTCCACACTGTAAAGTGGTCATGTAGGAGACACAGTAAAAAGGCTCCCAGTCCACACTGTAAAGTGGTCATGTAGGAGACACAGTAAAAAGGCTCCCAGTCCACACTGTAAAGTGGTCATGTCGGAGACACAGTAAAAAGGCTCCCAGTCCACACTGTAAAGTGGTCATGTAGGTGACACAGTAAAAAGGCTCCCAGTCCACACTGTAAAGTGGTCATGTAGGAGACACAGTAAAAAGGCTCCCAGTCCACACTGTAAAGTGGTCATGTAGGAGACACAGTAAAAAGGCTCCCAGTCCACACTGTAAAGTGGTCATGTAGGAGACACAGTAAAAAGGCTCCCAGTCCACACTGTAAGGTGGTCATGTAGGAGACACAGTAAAAAGGCTCCCAGTCCACACTGTAAAGTGGTCATGTAGGAGACACAGTAAAAAGGCTCCCAGTCCACACTGTAAAGTGGTCATGTAGGAGACACAGTAAAAAGGCTCCCAGTCCACACTGTAAAGTGGTCATGTAGGAGACACAGTGAAAAGGCTCCCAGTCCACACTGTAAAGTGGTCATGTAGGAGACACAGTAAAAAGACTCCCAGTCCACACTGTAAAGTGGTCATGTAGGAGACACAGTAAAAAGGCTCCCAGTCCACACTGTAAGGTGGTCATGTAGGAGACACAGTAAAAAGACTCCCAGTCCACACTGTAAAGTGGTCATGTAGGAGACACAGTAAAAAGGCTCCCAGTCCACACTGTAAAGTGGTCATGTAGGAGACACAGTAAAAAGGCTCCCAGTCCACACTGTAAAGTGGTCATGTAGGAGACACAGTAAAAAGGCTCCCAGTCCACACTGTAAGGTGGTCATGTAGGAGACACAGTAAAAAGGCTCCCAGTCCACACTGTAAAGTGGTCATGTAGGAGACACAGTAAAAAGGCTCCCAGTCCACACTGTAAGGTGGTCGTGTAGGAGACACAGTAAAAAGGCTCCCAGTCCACACTGTAAAGTGGTCATGTAGGAGACACAGTAAAAAGGCTCCCAGTCCACACTGTAAAGTGGTCATGTAGGAGACACAGTAAAAAGGCTCCCAGTCCACACTGTAAAGTGGTCATGTAGGAGACACAGTAAAAAGGCTCCCAGTCCACACTGTAAGGTGGTCGTGTAGGAGACACAGTAAAAAGGCTCCCAGTCCACACTGTAAAGTGGTCATGTCGGAGACACAGTAAAAAGGCTCCCAGTCCACACTGTAAAGTGGTCATGTAGGTGACACAGTAAAAAGGCTCCCAGTCCACACTGTAAAGTGGTCATGTAGGAGACACAGTAAAAAGGCTCCCAGTCCACACTGTAAAGTGGTCATGTAGGAGACACAGTAAAAAGGCTCCCAGTCCACACTGTAAAGTGGTCATGTAGGAGACACAGTAAAAAGGCTCCCAGTCCACACTGTAAGGTGGTCATGTAGGAGACACAGTAAAAAGGCTCCCAGTCCACACTGTAAAGTGGTCATGTAGGAGACACAGTGAAAAGGCTCCCAGTCCACACTGTAAAGTGGTCATGTAGGAGACACAGTAAAAAGGCTCCCAGTCCACACTGTAAAGTGGTCGTGTAGGAGATACAGTAAAAAGGCTCCCAGTCCACACTGTAAAGTGGTCATGTAGGAGACACAGTAAAAAGGCTCCCAGTCCACACTGTAAGGTGGTCATGTAGGAGACACAGTAAAAAGGCTCCCAGTCCACACTGTAAGGTGGTCATGTAGGAGACACAGTATAAAGGCTCCCAGTCCACACTGTAAAGTGGTCATGTAGGAGACACAGTAAAAAGGCTCCCAGTCCACACTGTAAAGTGGTCATGTAGGAGACACAGTAAAAAGGCTCCCAGTCCACACTGTAAAGTGGTCATGTAGGAGACACACAGTCCACATTGTAAAATGGTCATGTAGGTGTCACAACAAATAGCACACAGCCCGTACTGGGTGTATTTTATCATGACACCAACACTACCACTTTACAGAATGTACTGGGTGTATTATATCATGTAGGTCAACTTGTGCCAAAGGTCACTACTTACTGTCATTTCCTGTAACGTTGACATAAGGAATGTCTTGGACTCTGCTCATGAACAGCCTGGAAGGATAGAAAAACAGATAGATAAATAGTGATGGTGGTATAGTGGTGTGGTGCGGTGCAGTGCAGTGTAGTGTGGTGTGGTGCAGTGTAGTGTAGTGTAGTGTAGTGTGGTGTAATGTAGTGTAGTGTGGTGTGGTGTGGTGGTGTAGTGTGGTGTGGTGTGGTGGTGTGGTGTGGTGTAGTGTGGTGTAATGTAGTGCAGTGTGAAGGTATGGTGTAGTGTAGTGTGGTGGAGTGTGTTGTAGTATGGTGTGGTGTAGTGTGGCTTGGAATATAGAGAAGACATGTACATTGTGGTGGTAGTATAGTAAAGTGTAGTGGTGGTGGTGTTGTTAGTGTGTTTTCTTGCAGTAGTGGTGGTGGTGTAGTGGTAGTGGTCTAGTGTAGTGTAGTGTAGTGGTGCTGTTGGTGTAGAGGTCTAGTGTAGTGTAGTGGTGATCTATAGTAGCAGTAGTATGGTGTGGTGTTGGCAATGTTAGTGGATAAAGGGATGAGCTAAGGCCCAAGACAGACAGACAGACTTACTTGTTTTTGAAAGGTTCCAAAAGAGGTGACATTGGTGAAAAAAGGGGATACTTGGTAGTGCTGATTTTATCTGGTAAATAGAATAGGGGACAACAGTCAGTCATTGTCTATATATATATATATACATATATAGAAAACAATACGACGAGAGGAAACATAACAGTACCACTGATGATGTCACAGATGCGCGACGAAAGAACTTTCGTAGACCATATCATCATCACCATCGCCGTTTTACGTCCGTTCTTCCACGCCAGCATGGGTTAGACGGGTTGTCCTGTCGTGGGCAGTGTCCGGTCGGCTGACCTTGTCTTGCTCATACGGGAACTGATTCTGGCTTGATTTCTACAGCTGGATGCCCTTCCTAACACCAACCTCATTTACAGTGAGTGCTGGGTGCTTTTTTGCTGTGGCACCTCCACGACCACTTTACAGTGAGTGCTGGGTGCTTTTTTGCCGTGGCACCTCCACGACCACTTTACAGTGAGTGCTGGGTGCTTTTTTGCCGTGGCACCTCCACGACCTCTTTACAGTGAGTGCTGGGTGCTTTTTTGCCGTGGCACCTCCACGACCACTTTGCAGTGGAATGATAGGGACCCCAGTCCCTATCATCTCATTTCTACAGCTGAGTAAACTGGAGCAATGTGAAGTAAAGTGTCTTGCTCAAGGAAACAACACATCACCCGATCCGAGAATTGAACTCACAACCTTTCGATTGCAAGGCCAATGCTCTAACCACTAAGCCACGTGCCTCCATATATATATATACAGACATATTTAGCGAGGGGTAGGTAGACTTACCCAGATGGTTTGCCATTCCAATAAAGCATAACCCTGTAATGAATGCGTCATAACCAGCTTCATGAAGTTGTTGGTTGTCCAGATCGTATTTCGGAAAGTCTTCGGGTATGGCTGAAAATAGGGGTCAATTGAAGGTTACAAATTAACTGATACCAGAATTTAAAGTGGGAGTTAAAAGGGATTTGGGACTGTCATGAGACCAAGGAGATCTCGATTGTCATAGGAGCACTAGGGACTATCTCAAGGAGTTTCCAAGGATGGTTAAAGAAGATTAGTCCAGCCCCGCTTTTTGGAACACTTCAAAAGGCATGCTTGCTGGGAACAGCAAGAACCCTCTGAAACGTCCTAAATATCTGGAGGCTGGAGGTTAGGGGCTTCATATTAGTCCAGCCCAACTTTTTGGAACATTTCAAAAGGCATGTTTGCTGGGAACAGCAAGAACCCTTCCGATACCTCCTGAATGTCTAAGGCTGGAGGTAGGGGCTTTATATTAGTCCAGCCCCACTTTTTGGAACACTTCAAAAGGCATGCTTGCTGGGAACAACAAGAACCCTCTGAAACGTCCTGAATATCTGAGGCTGGACAAACTTTCCAGTTAAATAACATCAATGACTGAGACTCAAAGAACAATAATAATAATAATGATTTTCACTTTAGGTTTTCGAATTTTCATTTTTTAGAATTTTTCATTTTTCATTTTTTATATTTTTTCACTTTTTCGATTTTTTCAATTTTTTCAATTTTTTCAATTTTTTCGATTTTTTCGATTTTTTCGATTTCTTAATATTTTCGATTTTTTCATTTTTTTATTTTTTCGATTTTTTTTCATTGGCCAGCAATTTGAAGGCGAGGGGAAAGTGAATTAAAATAAACCCAGTGTATTACTGGTACTATTAAAGATACTAAGGGGTGACAGGAAACATTTGAATACTTACAGAATTCGACAGGATTAAAAGGTTTTGTCTGTAGAATGTTCATCAAGTCTCCCAGTGTACTGCTGTTTATTAATTCCTGGATTTGAGGGGTCAACAGAGAGAGAGAGAGAGAGAGATTAATTGTATGGTTATATCATCATTAATTTTATATATAATATTACAGTCACACACACACATATATATATATATATATATATATATATATATATATATATACGTAGGTCCCGGGTTGAGTCGGGGATAACCACAGTAAGTAAGGTACTCAACACATGCCAGAGTAAACAAATTTTTTATTGTATAGAAGGAGCTTCTACAGGACTAGTACTGTTTCATCTGAATGAAACAGTACTAGTCCTGTAGAAGCTCCTTCTATACAATAAAAAATATATATATATATATAACGAAGGAAATGTGGTAAGGAACCAGGTGGACCATAACGTACCAAAGTACTCAATACTTAGGGTAGTAGAGTGGGTAATAGGAACAAGTAAGACCCCGACAGCTGAGCTCAAGCCGTTTCGACGGCTTGAGCTCAGCCATCGGGGTCTTACTTGTTCCTATATATATATATATATATATGTGGAGGTACATGGCTTAGTGGTTAGAGCATTGTCCTTGCAATCGAAAGGTTGTGAGTTCAATCCTCAGACCGGGTGATGTGTTGTTTCCTTGAGCAAGACACTTTATTTCACATTGCTCCAGTTTACTCAGCTGTAGAAATGAGATGATAGGGACTGGGGTCCCTATCATTCCACTGTAAAGTGGTCGCGGAGGTGCCACGGCAGAAAAGCACCCAGTACTCACTGTAAAGTGGTTGTGGAGGTGCCACGGCAAAAAAGTACCCAGCACTCACTGTAAAGTGGTCGTGGAGGTGCCACGGCAAAAAAGCACCCAGCACTCACTGTAAATGAAGTTGGTGTTAGGAAGGGCATCCAGCCAGAATCAGTTCCCGTCCCACCCTTGCAAGCAGGGAAAAGCGGATGTAAAATGAAACTAAACTAATATGTGGAGGCACATGGCTTAGTGGTTAGAGCATTGGCCTTGCAATCGAAAGGTTGTGAGTTCAATTCTCAGACCAGGTGATGTGTTGTTTCCTTGAGCAAGACACTTTATTTCACATTGCTCCAGTTTACTCAGCTGTAGAAATGAGATGATAGGGACTGGGGTCCCTATCATTCCCCTGTAAAGTGGCCGTGGAGGTGCCAACTGGGATAGACTCTCTGCAGCACAGCATCTCTCCACTTGTCACGGTCCTTCGTCATCTCCTCCGTGAGCTTCAGCGATCTGAGGTCTGCTCTCACCACCTCCGCCCATGTTTTTCCTGGTCTTCCTCCACCACGTCTTCCTTCCACTGTGCCATCTTGGCACTTCTTTACCCAGCGGTCATCCCCCATGTACATATATATATATATATACACACACACACACAGGGTCCATAAATGTA